>CATIWF010042379.1:0-24285 GCA_949630135.1 Balakata baccata
GAAATCCTATCCGACATATTTTGAATTAGTCAACATTCTGAATTAGTCAGAAATAATCCGACACCACATTAAACACAAAAAAACGTTGATTCTCAACATATAGATTTCAATAGATTTCTTAAGTTTTGCATATTATGAGTCATGCAAGAATTCAAGATTTTGGTAATATTTTATTTCTTAATGGTATCAAGAATTTAGAAAAGGTTTATGAAATGAGAAAACACATGTTTAACTACGAAGTTTAATACATTAAATAGGAAGAGGGATATTAGAAGTTGGCTATAATAGTCATTTAGCAGAAATGGGCAAAAGAAAGGAACGAGTTTTTGATAGTTAAATGGGATAATTGCAAAAAATAAAAAATAAACTGAAATTTTAAAATTCTATCAAAAATAAATTGTATTTTCTATTTATTTATTTAAATATACAAACTTTTAAAATTTTATCAATTTATAAATTACAGTAACATTTTGCTGATATGAGATAAAATTCTAAAAAAATTAAAAAAATTGTATTTACTAGAAAGCTGACTAGGAAGCTGAGTCATATATACACTTTAAAATACCTTCATTTTTATTTTTTATATTGTACTTTCTATTTATTTATTTAAATATATAAATTTTTAAAATTTTATCAATTTATGAATTATAGTAAAATTCTGCTGATATAAGATAAAATTATGAAGAGATTAAAATGATTGTACTTACTAGAAAGCTGATTAGGAAGCTGAGTCATCTATAAACTTTAAAACACCTTTAATTTTGTTTTTCATAGAATTTTGAAATTTAAATCTTTCCGACGAAACTTTATTTACAGTAAAATTTTTGTTTCTCCTTACTTTGCTGACTAGATAACTCCTAAGCACAACGGCTGTATGTATTATTTTTCAAATTTAAAGAGAGATTTAGGTTTTAAAATTTTAGAAAAAATAAAAATGATGGTGTTTTAAAATTTCTAAAATGATTCAGCTTTCTAATCAATACAAGTATTTTAATTTAGTCGGAATTTTATGTTATATCAATAAAGTTTCACTCGAAATTTACAAATTGATAATATTTTAAAAATTTATACATTTAAATAAAAAAATAAAAAATTTAATTTAATTTAAATATAATTTTAAAAGCTCAATTTATTTTTAATAATTATTCCAACTTAAGTTAATGAAAATGAACCACTTCAGAAGAGCAACATTATTGACAAACATATTTTTCACACACAAAACACCCATTAGGCCTTTAGCTAAACGTCAACATTGTCAAAGTTGGTACTTGGTACCCTTTCCTTTTTAGAATTACAAAAATCTCATAAAACAAATTATTAGTAGATCCAGTCCCTCTATATAGACTAATTAAATCAAATAATAATAATAATAATATATATTGTATTCATATTAAATAATAAAAAAAAAATATTAAATATATAATATAACCGGATCAGTTTATAAACTGAATTTACTTATAAAGAAATTTTAAATAAACTAAATCATTTAGACCAAATTAATAATGGAAGTCAAAAATTTCTTTTTATAATACAACCATCTACCCAATCAGAGAGTTGCCCTTTACAATTCACACTTTTGATTGGGCCACCCTTTTCACTCTCTCTCCTCTCCCTCTTTCCACATATAATTAAAGAAAACTTTTCTTCAGCAGTAGCGCCCACGAACACCATATCCGCCAATCACAACTCAACACTTCTGACCTCTTTCTTTCACTTCTGCTCATTTCTGTTCTATAGATCCTGTCTTCCTCTCCTTCAAAAAAAAAAAAAAGAAAGAAAAAAGATTTTCTCTTCCTCTCTTGCTAGTAGTATCCAAGGAGCTGACATATTTGTATTCATTTCCTTTTACCCATTGCTTTGTTTTTTTGGCCTTCAGTTTATAGAGGAACAAAAGCTATAAGCCAAAAGCATTAAATTTCCCTTTTTCTTGGCCACTTTACTCTGCTTCAATCCTCTGTTCTCTCTGTTTTCTCAATTGGGTGTTTCTCCTTTTCATGGCTTTTTTTTTTCCCCATTTTGAAGCAAATTCTTTGAATCTCTCATTTTTGTGAGCTTCAAAGCTGTAAAATTTATGTCTTAATTAGGTTTTCCTTTATGGAAATTTTATCTACTTTAATTTAAATTTGTTGGGATTTTTTTGATTGAAATCATTGAATTATTATCTAGGGATGTATCAATTAAAATTGGTAATTGAAGATTAAAACTTTTTGTTATTTGTTCTTGAATTTTCCATGGGTTATGGAAAGTTTTACTTTTTAGATTCCTCAATTTGTGCTTATGTGAAAAAGTTACTGAGATTCTCTTCAAATGCTTCTTCTTGATTTGATGACTCTTTGGTCATAAAATTCTCCACTTCTTTCTCTTCACTGCTGTATTTTCTATCTGTGTTTTCTCTCTCTTCGAATTCAAAGAGAGAGAAATACAGCATCAAATAATCTTCTCTCTCTGTCTTGTGTCTAATTGTATAAATTCCATCTATGCTAGGCTAGCTATTTGTTTGTACTGTACAGATTGAGGATGAATCAGGGAATTGAGATCCTCTCTCCAGCTACTTATCTTCAGAATTCCAACTGGTTGTTTCAAGAAAGGAAGGGAACAAAATGGACCCCTGAAGAAAACAAGCGGTTTGAAAATGCTTTGGCTTTATACGATAAAGATGAGCCTGATCGATGGCAGAAAGTTGCTGCGTTGATCCCAGGCAAGACTGTAGGTGATATAATCAAACAGTATAAAGAATTGGAGGAAGATGTTAGTGATATAGAGGCAGGCCTCATCCCAATTCCTGGTTACAATAGCTATACTAGTACTGATTCTTTTACATTGGAGTGGGTTAATAGTAACAGCAATAATAATCAGGGTTATGATGCTTTCAAACACTACTATACTGCTGGAGGCAAGCGAACCACAGCTTCTGATCAGGAAAGGAAGAAAGGAGTCCCATGGACTGAGGAGGAACACAGGTTTATTACATTCCTCTCTTTCTAATACTAATGTGCAAATAATAAGAATTGATTGAAGGCAAGTGTTTCAAATTTTATCTTTTTATTCTTCATTTAGCATGCTTAATTGTTTTAGAATTGAATTGTACTATTGGTTTCTGAATTGAAATTCTTTTGGTGGATACTTGTTGTAAAGCATTTAAGATATTTAACTTCTGGGGTCGATTTCTTTTTCATATTTTGATGTGAATTTTTTTTCTTTTTTCGTTTTATTTTCAATTATTTATATGTTTATTTGGTGTCAATTTGTAGGCAGTTTCTGATGGGTCTTCAAAAGTATGGTAAAGGGGATTGGAGAAATATATCTCGTAACTTTGTGACCACGAGGACACCAACTCAGGTGGCTAGTCATGCACAGAAATACTTTATCAGGCAGAGCACAGGAGGGAAAGATAAGAGGAGATCCAGCATCCATGATATCACTACTGCCAATCTTCCTGATACCAAGTCACCATCGCCTGATGATAAGAAACCAATATCTCCAGATCATTCTACCACAACTCTGCAAACACATTTGCACCCGAAAATTGCTGCTATGACCAAAGGATTATTAGACTGGAAACCACAAAACGAAGGAGCTGCCGCTGCTGTTTTCAACCCAGCAAATGGCAATTTGTTGATGGCACCTCTATGTGGTATGTCATCATACGGCCCCAAATTACAGGAGCAAAATCTGCTTAGAGGAAGTCTTCCAGGATACCAATTGGGACCTTACAATTTGATTTTTCAGATGCAACAAATGCAACGCCAGTAAGCTCCCCAGTTATGTAGAGTTGTCAAGGTATTGAGCCGGCCTTTTGCTACTAGGCGTTGTTGGATACTTTTGCCAATGCCATATCATTGAAACATTGATCTATGTGAATATGTTAATCAGGGCTTGTGTTAGTCCATAGTTATTGGATTTCTACAGAATGATCTGTTAGTTCATGTTAGTTATTCAAATCTGAATCATTGAACCTAAAGGAAGCATATTTTATATGAAGCTCTCATCTTTTGATTGATTATTAATGTCTCCTTATTTTGTTTGGGCAATTGATTGTAAAGGCAAGGCATTTTCAATTTTTCAATATTTCCATTTGCATAACAGTCATGAATATTGATCTCAAGAACGAAGTTATGCTCTCATTCAATTATTGAATCACCAGCATCCAGTGCATGGTGCTGCTCTAGTCCCCATAGTGAATGAAATAGAATGTAGAAAATATTTGATCGATCTAGTTGAAATTTTGATAATGACACATGTGTCATTTTCCTGCTGCAGACATCTCCGTATAACCTCAGTTGATTTCGACAACACACTTGTCATCAGATGCTTACTCCAGATTCTGCATAGTCATAATGGTTCCCCTCTCTCCTCCTAATGCCATACTTTAACCTCACATTTTATTTTATCTTATTCCTTTTCAACATAGTGTTTAACATTCGATTCTATATGTTGACTGAATTTAACCATCAAATCTTGACTGAAGCTTGAGACTAGGGCCACTAGTGAAAGCATCTCATTCTTCATTCTGTGCTCTTTTCTGTTCTTCTTTTCATGAGGATTACAGTGTTCTTTTCCACTTTGTTCTCTAAGTATAGTGAGGGAAGATCCCTTAAGATGTTTCAACAACTGTAATTTTTGTTGGTCAACTGTACTGAAAAAAAGACTTGCATTTATTCATAGTACCCTTTAACAGTTAATTACAGTATGAAAATGGATGGGACGAGTGCTCTCCTTGTGACCTTGTTTGTTCAAAGAGAATCTAACTGTTTCCTAGGTGGTGCTGGTGTTTTGAAGCTTTAGTTAAATCAAAGACCAGATTATATAATTTCCCCCAATGCTCCAAAAGGTCTTGGAGATTCTCCTGTTAGTGATCTTTTTCTCAAGGCATACCCTTTATGCTTCTGATTTTTGTTACCTCAACACAGAAAGATTATATAAACTTGCTGCAGAATTCTGTTCATTATCTAATTTGAGCTGCAGTCTTCTTCGTTGTATAAATTCGACACGTTTTTAACAAGATTGTATTGCTTGAGAAATGATCTTACCTGTAGGATCAAGCGCTTACCTCTAGGCCAAAAACAATTGCTTGTGACAGAATCGTAACTTTATTTCCTTAAACCTAAGGTGGATTTCTATATGGCACCCCCTACAGTTCACCATGGCAGCGCAGAGCTCCAAACAATTGCTTGTGACAGAATCGCAACTTTATTTCCTTAAACCCAAGGTGGATTCCTATAAGGCACCCTCCACAGTTCACCATGGCAGCACAGAGCCCCACTATTGAGTGGTGGACGGACATGAGGGATTTCGTAAGACACATGAGTACCTCTGCAGGTTGGGCTGTCATGCACCGATGCTATGCCCATATGCGACATTGAATCCCTAAGGGCAATTGCAGATCCCATAATCCAACAATCTCCCTTCCAGCGACACTCGGGGGATTCGAACCTGCGATCTCGCTTTGATATCAATTGTAGGATCAAGCGTTTACCACTAGGCCAAAAGCAATTGCTTGTGATAGAAGTGCAACTTTATTTCCTTAAACTCAAGGTGGATTCCTGTAGGGCACCCCTTTCAGTTCACCACAGCAGCGCAGAATCTCACTACTGAGTGGTGGACGGACATGAAGGGCTTTGCAAGGCACATGAATATCTTGGCAGGTTGGGTTGTCAAGCACCGATACCGCGCCCATATGCGACAGCGAATGCTTAAGGATGATCATGGATCCCATAATCCAACATTACCTAATGAAATAAATCTCTCTTTTAATTTTTAACTCTTTGATGTTCCTTTTGTCCTCTTCCTTTTGTTGTTACTGCAGCTGCTGCTAATTGTTGGCACTAACGTCTTTGTTGTTTATGCAATATTGATGGAAAGCTTAGCTAGTGCCCCATTACATTGCTTGCACATATAATTCATGGTCCCCCCACTAGACAAACAATTCAAGGCAACATGAGTAATATAAAAAAGAAATTGTATGTGAGACTTTTGCTTTGATAAATGACAAAACTGCCCTCCTTTTCTTTTATAAAAGGAGCAACTTTTCTGCAACTTGCATAAGGTAGCACTTTGGATACTTTATTCTGGTTTTTGTCACCCCATGTTTTGATATTGAACCACATAAGCCAGCCTCATTCTGTTGATATTGTGCCCCTCTTCATGTCCTGTGGAAGAATAACTGAAGCCATTAGGAAGCAAGAAAGTTGCCCAAATATAAATATGTATAATGTACTAGGCTCGAAACTGAGACCTCTTGGTTCTCGAGGAGAGTTTACTCTTAGTTTAATGGACTTTTCTTAATTTTGAGTTCAATTATATAGATATCTAAATATGCAAATGTGAATAAAAAAAATTGTTGAATTTATATTATTGAGATTGAATTCAGAATTGATGGGTCAAGTGACTTTTTCTGCAATAATGAAATTATGTATCAAGCCAAGAACGTTCGTTGAATAGCTAATATGGTGCTTCCCTTTTGCTTTTTAATTTATTATAGTGCATCATCATATCCCCATTGTATATTTATAAAATATTCCCTAATATAGAGTCTTTTGACGCATATAACAGGAAAAGAAAGTAATAAACAAAGAATACTGTTTTTTTTTAAAGAAAATTTTTGTAAGCAAATAATTTATTCATTTTGTATCCAAACAAATGAAACAAATTTCACATATGCATTGCATATTACACAGGAAATAGATAATTTTTTATATAAAAAAAAAATGATAGGTTGGTGCATAAGCAATAATGATTTGTATTAAGAAAAGCATAAAGTGGTTGTTGGGAAATACCAAAGCATAGTAAAGCTAATAACATGAGTAGTGATATGTTTGATAAGAGTAGGCAATATGGGCATGAGATTCCTTGTCATGCCTTCCCTTTTGGGTTACAAATTTAATTAATTAAACTTCTGCTATGCTTTTCCCTTCATCCAGCTTCCTCTTTGCATGTAATTCTTCCACTTTGTAAAAATATTTTTGCTTTAGAAAATAAGTTGCTGAAAATGTTAAACTCTCATTTGGGAAATAAAATCTTCCAGACTGAGATTGGATTGCATTGTCCAATTTAACAAGATTAGGTGAGAATTTTATGAGAGCGAGTTAACTTATTGAAGCAATTGTGAAAATCTCCATCAACCCTTATCAAAAGCAGAGCCTATTTTTTTCACATAAAAATAATAAAATTTCTACCAATATTGATAAATGATTGCGAGAAGACTCGATTCTCACATATGATAATACCAATCAAGCCATCTCTAAACCTAACTGACATAATTAAATACATATTAATATTATCTATATAGTTTCATATTCGACATGTACATTATTTCTATGATTTATTCATCACACATGAAATTCTTTTTAAATCAGGTATTCCTGATTTGACCTTGAATTAATTTATGTTGCCAATTTTAAAACATTCATTTAGGTAGGTGATAACATAAAAATAGTGTTTTAGTTTTACGGTTTTACCCACATGCACAACGAACATTTCTGCACCAAAAATATGTGAAAAATTAAATAAGGTAAGGGAAGGTTAGCTCACAGTATAACAAATGGATTTGGTAAATTACTTTCTTTAATTGTATTGGGTAATATAACAGATATCTCATATGCTAAATTTACATAAATGAACTAATTTTTTGTTTTTATTTTTTATTTTTAATTTCTGCAGTCATCATAACTTTAGCCATAAAGTTCTATGAGATTGTGTTTTGTAAAAACAATTTTCAGAAAATTTTTAGTATTTTTATTTTTTTGAAAATTAAGTAGATAAATAAATATTTTTTTTAAAAATAAATTTAGAAAAAATAGTTTATAAAAATTAAAAAAATTCAATTAATTAAATAAAAAAATTTAAATTTTATTTTTAAAACATTCAACAGCAATTGTAAATAGTCGGCAAAATGCTTCCACTATTATTTGCATATACAAACAAAATTCCTTGATGTAATCGTGACATTGTATTTGCTACGAACACTACATATATATGCTCGGGGTTTTTTCAATTTATGATAAAATATTATTGAGTCTACGTTTTTAAAACGGATGAAATAATAATAATAATAATAATAATAATAATAATAATAAATACAAATATATGTTATTTTTTAAATTTTATGGATTCATGTAATTAGATTTTTTAACTAAAGTTTGTTCAATTGATTATTATTAATTAAATAATAAGTTTTTTGGGAAGTGGATTGAATATTAAGTGTTTAATAAACAAATTTGAGACATAAAAAAATTACTCAAACCGTTAAGGTCGTATTAAAATTAAATTTTATTTTCTATTTTTTTATTTAAATATATAAATTTTTAAAATTTTATCAATTTATAAA
Organism: Balakata baccata; assembly: GCA_949630135.1. Taxonomy (NCBI): domain Eukaryota; kingdom Viridiplantae; phylum Streptophyta; class Magnoliopsida; order Malpighiales; family Euphorbiaceae; genus Balakata; species Balakata baccata. Next base: position 8,327 of record CATIWF010042379.1, read on the forward strand.
TTATGGCAAAACTCTGCTGATATAGCATAAAATTTCAGCGAGATTAAAAATATTGTACTGACTAGAAAGCTGATTAGAAAGTTGAGTCATTTTAGAAATTTTAAAATATCATCATTTTTATTTTTTCTAAAATTTTAAAACATAAATTTCTCATGCGAAACTCTATTAACAATAAAATTTTTATTTTTTATTGCTCTACTGATCAGACAACTCCTAATCATAACAGCTACATATTTTATTTTTCAAATTAAAAGAGATTTAAGTTTTAAAATTTAAAAAAAATAAAAACGATGATATTTTAAAGTTTATAAAATGATTCAACTTCCTCATCAGTATAACATTTTTAATCTTGTTAAAATTTGATATCATTTCAGCAAATTGCACTGAAATTTATAAATTGATAAAATTTTAAAAGTATGTGTATTTAAATAAAAAAATAGAAAATACAATTTAATTTAATACAATTTTAAAAGTTCAAATTATTTTTAGTAATTATTCTAAAAATTAAAAGATAAACTAAATATTGCTCGTATGGCAGGTAAAATTAAAATTACGTAAATTGTTTCCACATGCATTAAAATGATAGAAAATATCGCACATGTTTTATAATAATTTATAAATAATCAAATAACACGGCCTAAAATAATTAATTTGAATTATTGCTAGTGGTTAGATGATAGGTTTATATAAACTTTTATTTCTTTCTCATTTATTTTCGGTATGGTATTTATTAGTTAATAGCTCAAATTTGATATAAAATCTCTCTCGTATTCTGCCTCCAGAGATGAGATAGTTGGAATCTCTCTTCTTCTTTAACTTTAACGAGAGATTTCTAGGATGTAAAATAATAAATGGACCTGAGACAAAAATTTATTGTAGCATTTGCTAAAGCAATTTTTATATGCTAGATCCGGATTCATATAATATTATAGATTAATATCCATCATATGTGTAAAGACGCGGTGACAATTTTGTAAATAAATTAAATTTATATAGCTATCAATCACATATTGATATTTTTGTAAATATTAATTATTTATCATTAAATAAAAATTTATTAGTTTATTAAAAAATATTCATTAGTTCATTAAAAAAAGTTCATTATGAATAAAATAAAGATTCATTAGTCTATTGAGAAAATTCATTATGAATAAATTGAAAATATTTATTACGAATAAACTAAAAACTCATTAGTTTATTGAAAAAAATTCATTATGTCATCCATTACGTCATTAAAAAATATTCATTATGAATAAAGTAAAGTTTCATTAATTTATTGAAAAAGTTTGTTGCGAATAAATTGAAAAAGGTTTATTAGGAATGAACTAAATATTCATTAGTTTATTGAAAAATGATCATTAGTTTATTTAAAAAAATTCATTATGAATAAAATAAAAAGTTTATTAGTTTAATGAGAATGTTCACTACAAATAAATTGAAAATAATTATTACGAAATGAACTAAATGTTATTAGTTTATTGAAAAAAAATTGTTAGTTTATTAATAAATATTCATTTCTTATATTAATACAAATTTATTTTATTTCTCTCTGTATTTAATCAAATTGATTTTTTTTATATTTTCATTTATATGGATAAATTTATTGAATCGTCTTTAAAGAAAATCAAAATGTAACAAAAAAAATGAAACAAAACACACCGAAAAAACAATAAATCGATACAAATAGTATCTGAAAATGTAAAAAAAAAACTGTTGATTTTATTTTAAAATAAAATGAATATTTATCAATAAACTAATGAATTTATATCAATAAATAAATCTGTATTTATTTACAAAATTATCACTGTACTTTTCATACGTATTTGGTCTTTGTTGCAATGGAAATCAGAGTCTCTAATATAATTTGTGTTGCCGAAGACCACCTTACATATCCCTGTCAATGTTGGGGCTTAGCCCACTCGGTTTGTAAATATTTCATTTGGACAAGATCATCCAAATGAACAGTTCTTAACTTTGGACTCAAGCTTGTGCCAATGTTCAAATTGGGGCCTGCTATTTTCTCCTGGGTTAGCCCACAATTGCATCTATATTGCTTGAGTGAAAGGTTCAACCTTTTTGGGAATTTAACACAATTCATACTTTCTCTACATATTATAATATTTTTATATCATAATTAAAAAATTATCAAAAATATTTTCTTAGCATGTCATATTTCTTAAAAATACGTTTTTATAAATATTGTCATCCACAATATCTGTAACTTTCCTATTAATATTAGAATCTTTAATTGCATCATTCATTTCCATTAATCTTCTCATTCACAAATAAATTACTTTATATGTGATCTACAATCCTAACTTTATTATTTTACCAGATTTTATTTCCATATATCATATACTATGTATACATAAAATACATTATATATACATTAGATAGACATAAAATATTATATATATATGTGTGTGTGAAATATATCTTTTGATAAATTTAATATATAAAATACATTATATTTACATAAAATCTGAGTTAAAATATATACATTAAATATACATAAAATATATTATATATGATACAATATTATATATATATATATAATATAAATATCATATAATTCGCATATATTTTTTTTATATATATTTAATAATTTGAGTAATATATATATATATATATATTAATTATAAATATATGTTAAATATATCTTTTGATAAAATTTAATAACTAATGATTTTGTTATTAAATTCTAAACACTAGAAAAAGAAAAATGAATTGGTTAGATATGATGCTGAAGATTTATTAACTACAGCGTAATAAAAAAATCTAAAAATTAGAGAAAGAATGAAAAATAAAACTATTAGAGTTATAAATACAATAGAACTCCAATTTATTTGTAAGAGGTGTAAAAATATTATAAATTTTGAAGAAAGAATAAAAAAGTCTAAAAACTAAAGAGAGAATACAAAAAATTTTATAATAAAAAAGAAGTATGTGGTGTATTTCTACAACCTTTTAACCCTACTAAACCACTCCACCATCTCTGTGAAAGATAATTTCTGATTTACTGTTTTATTAGTTTATTTTTTCTTCGGCTGAATACAAAGTGGGTAAGGACAAAATCGACTAAACAGAAAGATTCATTTAGTGGAAAGGGGGAAAAAAAACTAAGGATGAATTCTATTTAAATAGAAATGCTATATAAAAATAGAGTATTTTATGAAACTTTAAAACTAGAAGGAAAATTTTTTTTAAAAAAATCGAAATTAAAAATAGGCTTACAACGAAACCTAAAAATTGATCCAGTTTGAGTGTGTGGATTTAGATTTAAATTATTTTGGAGAGTTTTTAAAAGAATCTAGGTCGAGTAAGTAAAAAGAATGCCACTTTTTAAGCTAAAGGTTTATTCAAATTTGAAATGATTATTTTCTGATTAATCTGTTCAACTTTTTTTTTTTTTTCTAATTTTGAATCAATGTTCTAACAATTTGGAGTTAGATATTTTATTTCATAAAAAGAAAAATAATCATAAAATAAAAAATTTCATAAAATGCAAAATAATCATAAAATAAAAAAAATCTAATAATTAAAAAAAAAATTGAAATGCACAATCTAACTTGCATTTGTGTTTTAACCACGTTTATCATTGTTTAATAGTCTAGCATGATTTGGTTTAAAAAAAAAAAAAGAAGTCTGACATACACGTCACACATGCTGTTATACAAATACTAATATTTATTAGTCTAAAATTTAATTAGTCAGTTTATATTCATTTATGCTTCTTTTTATTATTATTTTTTCAATCTTACATATAGAAGAAAATAAAAGAAATTATTTCCTTTTCAATATTAAAAAAAAAATTGTTATAAGAAAAATATAATAATTTAATTTTTCCTTTGTTAGGTGTATAAATGCTGTGCAAGAAAATTAAAAAATGCAGCCTATTACAACAGCATGACTCGATGAGAAAATAACTTGAAATTAAATACAAAAATAATTCGAATTACTATCAAAGCTGTTTTAATTTAGAATTCGATATAGAATAATTTGAATTCAAAATGATTCGACCCAAAATTAAGCTGTCTTAATCAAATCGAAGGGTATTGAGGGCATGAGAAAATTTAGATGAATGTAATTAAGTTGGCTGATTTTAATTAGAATGCATGCATACCTTTAAAAGTGATGTAGCTTTCCCTTAATTTCATATAGAGGTTGAGCCATATAAGCCAAGTTTAATTCTGGATGTTATCCTTCCTGCTCACTTATTCACACCTTAACCACATACATAGTATTTCTCATTATTAAATTTTGTTTGTTTATTGGAAAAATTAAAAGATTCACGAAAAAAATATCTTCTTTATTTGCTACCAAAAATATGATGAACTCACAATTAGTTGAATCTGTTAACCCTTGTAATGGTTAATTATTCACGTTTATATCGTTAAAAAGAATCTCATATTAGGAGTTTATGGGATAGAAGAAGTGCTTATCATTGTAACATAACTAATTTTAGATTAGTTATTTTGGAGCAATAGAGAATTCACAAGTATTAAATTCAACTATCTAGGTCTATCCAATTTTAATTTGGTATATCAGAATTATGAGAGGACTAATTGTTGTATGACCATGAATTCCGTGGATAAAATCTAAGCTTCAAATACTGAAAAAAAAACCTATATCAAAAGATTAAACAAATCTATGGTAGAAAAAAAGAAGAAAATTTCATCATTTACTGAAATTTTTTAAATTTACTTACAATTTTTTTTTATTTTTCTTAATACCCAAATTTTTTATTTTTACCGAACTGTTCATCATCATATTCTTTTTCGAGATTCATCATCGCAATCTTTCTAGTTCTTCCTCTGATCTTGTTTCTACTCCATCTCCCACAAATCCAACAATGAACTTGTTTTCGATCTTGTCTTCTCCGATCTCATTATCATTCTCTCTTCCTTTTCTTCTATTTTTTCGAAGAAGAAAAACCACCACTGAGATTCATGATGATGCTACAATTATTTTTAGAATTTGACTTTTGCTCTAAGTTCGTTAAATTGGTCTAAGAGAAAGTTTTGAGATTGAGTTTGTTTATTTAATTTTTTTTGAGTTTTGCTATATTGTTGTTGATTTCTTTTTTATTCTTTGTTGAAAATTACTAATATATCCCAAAGATATACCTAAAGTATCACCAAAGTATATCCAAGATATTCCCATAAAATTATTAAAGGTATATCCAAGGTATCCTCAAGGTATATCCAATATATTTCCAAAAAATTCTTCCCAAGGAATTCTTTGAAGATTCCCAAGGTATACCTAAAGTACCCGTAAAGTATACCCAAAGTATTCTTGAGGTATACCCAGAGTATCCCTAAGGTAGATCAAACTGTTTATTTGAAATGTTTGTGATGTTTTGAATTTTAATTGAATTTTATTATTCTTTTTTAATGATTTAGTTATTATTGTTTCTTGTTATTTTGTTATTTTTTTGGTGAAAATTAAACCAAGATATATTGTCTATGTATATTTTGAAATGATTTGGAGATTTAGGTACTGTTGTAATTTTAGAAAGTTAGAAAATTGTTTTCAAAAATACTTTGAGTGCCAAAAAAGTGTAAATAGGTACCCATTTTTAGATATTTTTGTAAAATTCTCTAAAAAAAAGTTGAGAAATATAAAAATAATAGATTAAGTGATAACTAGACTTAAAGTTAATTGTACTTGAAGGGAAATATTGAAAAGAGTCCTATGAATTTAAGTTGGCGTACGATTAAGTTTAAATTAACTTGTGTGAATCTATAATTACCAAATCCATATCATCGACTAGAAAACAAAACATGCATAGTCGAAGATGATAGATAGGACATATGCAACTAAGTAGATTAGCCGCCACCCATTATTTTCACTTAATTTGTTATTATAGCCTACAACATTGACCATAATTCCAAATCAAGAAAAACATGGTAAAAGACGGCTACCTTTATATTAAACAACAATTCCAATTTGGCATAAAACTAAGTATGCATTGAAATCTTATCATAATGAATTTTTTTTTAAGGTAGATTAAGTCTACTATATCATTTATAAGTAATCAAATTATTAAATAATATACATATATATTTTATTTACTTTAACTAATAAAAATAAAATAATTAAATTAATATATATTAATATATAATTAGATTAGTTTATAAATATACAGCAGACAAAGTATATTGAAGAAATTTTTCAAATCATAATCATTGTACAGTACATATGATATTATAGTAGACCATAAAACGACAAACTATTCACTTATCCCGAAACCCTGAAGACATAATTTATTGTGGGATGTGTAGTTTTCTCTTCAAACCCATATGGATTTGTCCAATTTGAATGATGTTATGTATAATGTCTTCTTCCACCAATGCTTTTCATTATTTATTTACTTTCGATAAATACGAAGGCTGTACCTTACTTGGCATCCACTCTTTGGAGGTTGGAAACTAATTTTCAATTTTCAGGAGAATTATTTTTACGAAAAAAATGTTATTTATATTATTATTGTAATTTTATTTATTTATTTTGTTCTTCTGGATACAATTTGACCCATTTATAAGAATATTTGGGTGGCCAAGTGTTATTTGAATACGTGGCCTAAAATCTATCTTACACTAGAGAAATGGGATATCTAAATCAGAGATTCAAAGGAGGGCCTATGGCTAGCTAGAGGGTGTCGTTCACAGTCTGATCGAACTATATATACATCCAGCAGCATCAGCAGTTTGTGCCATCGACAGAATCGACCGTTCCCATGTGAGGCCAACTTAATTTTGCCATTGCCTCGCACTTCTTTCCTCCTTCCATCTACTTCCACCCTTGTCCAACATGATCACCTTATTCATTTCCATATTATAAAAGTCTGCAATCTTAAATCCTCCCAAGTTCGAATTTTTTATACTTACTACCTTACAAAAATTAGGACTGTAAATCGTTACATTAAAAATTAATTAGTCTTCTTTTTTCTCTGAAAATTAGATATAAAGAGAGAGCAAATATAAAAGGTTCCAAATCGAGACTTGTTTCTAGATATTCTAAAAAAATTTACTCCTATTCTGAAATAATCGTCGTTTAAAATTTTTGTATAATAATTAAGTATTGTATTTAAGACAGGGTTAAAATAATATATTATCCTTAAATAATTAATCTCCATTTATTAGTATTATCAGTAATTATATGTGGAAAAAATAAAAACTAATTAACATTTATAAATAATTATGTAACTTTAAATATTTTGGAAGAACTCTAAATTAAAATGATATATATTTAATAGAGATGGACTAGGTGGTTTATCATATAAATTTAAGTCTTGAGTTCAAGCCTTTTTCTTTATACTAAATGTGATTTCGCATTTATAACGAGTGTCAAATAATGACTACTCTCTATTATATAGTGCATAACTAATTGTATATTTTAAATATATTTGCTAGGAGTAAAATGAAAAATATTGATTTGCTACCTAAACCCAACATATAGCTAATGGATGTTAAGGTACCTAGAAGCTAGCTTCCATCTAACTATATGCACATGTATATGCAGAATATTGGACGTGACACAGCTTGTCAACTATGGTCATACAAAAATCATATATTTTTAGAGAGAGAGAGAGAGTTGCCAAAATGGAAAATGGTGAAATTATATATATATGTATGAAGAATTCATTGGAGCCATTGAATCTGAAAGTGGGAAATTATGTGAGAGGCAAAGAAAGCAATGCTCTGCGCTTGGATAGGCGAGAAATAATTCACAATGCACTATACCACAAAACACAAACATTATGTCCCCACATATACCCAAATTTCCTCAGACTTGTAGGGTTGGAAAGTGGGAAGTTGATGCCCTCTGGGGACTTGAAAATTCATCCCATTATTAATGTTTTTATATATGTATCTTTCTCAATAATAATTAATGCTTCTCACTGCAACTGTCTCTTTGCTCAGATTTTCATAGCCACTTCTTGCTTGGCTTGATGCTCTTCTTTTAATTAAAGGTAAATTATTAATATATCCATATGTAGTCATTTCATTTTTAAGTATATTATAAAGTTCTTTGTATTTTATTCTAATAACTAAAAAGATTTTATATTATTTTTAAATAGAATATTCTGTTAATTAACTAGAATATTTTGTTGTGTAGTCATTTTATTTTTAAGTATATTATAAAGTTCTTCATATTTTGTTTTAATAACTAAAAAGACTTTATGTTATTTTTAAATAGAATATTCTATTAATCAACTAGAATATTCTGTTAGCCAACTAAAAAATACCAAACATATCTCTATTTTTTTTTTATAAATTTGATATTTTAGAATAAAGTTGATGATCTTAACTTTTTTTGATATTTTTTTTTGGTATTTTTTTTAAAAAAAAAGGTAAATAAATTTTACATTTTGTTTATATATAATAGAAAAAATTTAGCTGAATAACTATTTAATGTATTAAATTAAATTTGAAGGACTTCGTAGTATATTTTAAAAAATAGAAGAATCAACTAGTATATTCAATAAAATATCAGAAATTACAATAATTTACCCTTTAATTAATTATAACAACAGAACAATCATTACTCACTCCATTTGGGTTCTAATTATTTCGAAACCACAATTTCATTAGGCCCCATCAGATTTTATTTTAAAATAATTAAGGAAAGAAAAGATATGGATGTCTTCCATATTTATCAAGCATGATCTTCTTAATAGTGCTACAGAATTGGAATATTTGATTCAATTTTCCAAAGTTAGTATAAAATAAAAAACTAAAATGTAGTTTTAATTAATAAAATGAGGGGTCAGAATTCGAACATTGGGTCTTCTAGTGCTAGAGATTCTCATAATATTTTTTGATTTGAAGTTTGCAGATAAAGGTTTTAGCAGTAATTTTATATTTCTAACAGGAGAAAAGAGTGAACTGAATTTTATTTTCTAGGAATCGATCAAAACTGAATCATTAAACTTTGAATTGAAAACAAGATGAGTTTGAAACGTAAATCATAGTTAGAAAAATATCTGATGGAAACATTTTATAGCGTGGAGAATATTATCAAATGATTATGCTTCTGCTGGACTGAAGAACATAGTCCATCTAGTTAGGAACATGTACCATCCAATCAAGATTATTATTATTATTACATTCGGGTTGGGTTTAGATCTCTAGCAAGGTTAATCTGATGGATTATTGAGTTCACCCAATTTTTAAAAGTTAAAATTAATGAGATTTTCGAATTCAGATAACCCATTTAAATTTCATCACCCCTAGGATTGAAAAATTTTGGACCATAAATTTTAAATAATTCATATATTTCTGTCTAATTCATCATTTAACTACTTAAAAAGAGATCAAAATCTATAGATTTTGGAAAATTCTCATTTACTAAAATTATTCGTTTTTGATATATTTGATTTTCTGCTCCTAAATGGAAAAGTCCAAAATCTATCATTTTTTATCAATAAAGGATTGTTGCTAACTTTTTTTTATTCCAAAATTATCCTTAATAAATTAATAATATTTTAAAACTCCCTTAACTCTAAAAAAAAAAGCAAAAATCATTTTTTTAAATTTCAAATAATTACTTATTATTATTATTATTATATGCGTTAAATTATTTATAAAAAATAATTTTTTATTTATACCTATCTAATTAGATATTATATCGTATAATAACTTTTCATTTTAATAATAATTAAGTTATGTTTAAAAGTTTAAGTTATCGTATATATAAAGCGAATGAATACTATTAAATTTTTTTTATTTACTAACTCTTAAAATAACCAATGTTATTTTTTTTAATTTTTAAGTATATGGTGAAATTGATTATATATACTTAATTAATAATAAATTTTTTATATTTAATAAAAAGTAGAATTGAAAATTAATTATTAAATTCATGTATTGTGACTATTGAACCAAACATGAGGATAAGAGAAATTATATTATCAATTTATGAACTTTATAGTCAAACCAAATGATAAAATTATTAGAATCCATAAATTCTACAACTCATGGATTTAAATTCATAAATTTTATGAAATCTACGAATTTTAAATTCTTTAAATCCAAACGGTGTCACGTTATGAGACATGTCATAAATTTTCAGATCTAGATATAGTAGTCCTTGTTTGTTTTGAGAATATATTTCATTTATTGATTTCAAGAATTTTTCTAATTTTTTGTTAGAGTATATGTATCTCAGGTAGTCAACTAGTAGATCTATAAAATTTTACATGAATCCTGTTTCGGTTTGCTTTCTCTAAAGTCCAAATTTTTTTTCAATAACAATATGTCACAAATTAATATATATATATATATATATATATATATGAAAAATTATACTCTTAATTATATATATCAACCAAATTTCTTTAATTTGTCTAAAAAAATAAAATTATTCCTATGGAAAAAGAGTATAAAATTTTTTCCAACTAATTAAATTAGTGGAATATGATGGACCAGCTAATAATCCATCATTGAATTCCCAAATTATAGTGTTCTAGCTACTAATCCATCATTACACACACATGCACCATGGAGAAACGATAATTATGTTCCCAATAATTAAGTAGTTGATGTTAAATAATTAAGATTCATTTTCATTAATTATGAAAAAATTATTGTTCATCTTTTTTAAATGGGAAAAAGAAAAGAGGAATGTACCCATGAAACTCTCTTTTTCATATAGTCTCCAATATTCACCTATTGATCGGTTGATGAGTAGAAATAATTTTTCTACTTTATCAAACTTTCTATATTTTTAGATTTTTCTCTTTTCTCATCAACTAATTAAGAAGTCAATGTCGGAAAATGTCTTAAAAAGTAGATTATTTTTTTATGTATACTCAATTTATATCGCTATATGTAGATTAATTTAATTATACAATAATATATATGCATATTGTATTTTGTTAGTTTGATAATTTTACACTTTTACTCTTATTTATTTATTGGGATTATTGTGCTCAATTGATAACTTTAGTTGTGTTTTATGCCTTATGGTTGATTTTGGAAGATAAACTTATTTGTGCCTTATTTTGCAGCATTTGGGGATCTTATGGAAAGTTGGGAGTTGAAGGTTTATATCTAAAGGCAGTTACAAAATAAAAGGAGAATATATCGTATTCAGAATCAACTTTCTTATTCTAAAATATAATGTATAAGAGTGAAGATAGAGCGCATATTTTTAATAAGAGTTGTTGCCAATTTAGGATTCATTCTTATTTTGATTTGTATGATTCTAGAGTTAGCTTTAGGTTATATAAACCTCTCTTCCAGTGGCTAAAACTACCCTTAATCGCCACTTTAGTATTTAGACGTGATTTTTATTCCTTTGGGTTGTAATTTCATCTTATAGAGTAATAAACTCTTTTCTAATTGAATGTTAATTAAGTTTTTAAAGTTTTTACTTAGTGAGATCTAAACTTTAACTCTCTTATTTTTTCTATTTCAAATATTCATATATTTTCCGATATAATTGTTGATACAATTGCTTGATAAATTGAATACGTAGTCCATTATTTGATTTGTTATTGCAATTGCTTGTTAATTAAATTGTCAAATTCATAATTGTTTGATTAATATGATATAAGTAACAACCACTATAATTGATTGTGGAGAAACTTTCAATTTATATTGTGGAAATATATGATTAAACTTAAATAAACTGAGCGTGCATGCTTGTTAATTTACGTTGACTGTATTCCTAATTCGTAACTTTATTAAGTTAAATCCTAAAAGTATTTTTAGGATTGCTTAATAACAATAGAATAATTAAAAAGTGTATTTTAATTATCGATTAACTATTGAAAATATTGGTTGGTAGAGCATATTAGTGACTAGAACCGATCTATTTGAAATATAATTGATTTTATTTATATCGATAATCAAATGAAATTCTCCAAGACTGATTATACCTTTGATTAGAGCTTCCTTATATTAATTATTGTCATTTTATTCAGCAATTTATTTACTCTTGAAAATTAATTTTAATTCAGTATATAAAACCTTCATTTTTCAATTGCTTGCATAAGAAATAGATCCATCGGTCTTTTGGAATTAAACCCTCCTCACCCTTATTACAATTTAATATCTGAATAGTATGTAATTTATTTTCGTTGGTTTCGACACCCAACAAATTTGGTGTCACTGCGGAAGACTAATATCCATAGATTTATTTATTTTATTATAACTGATTTTTATGATTTGTTTAATTTCTGTAAATTCATTGCTATTTGATCTCGAAATTTAAAAGATCGCTCGCTGTCTAAGAAAAAGAAAACTAAAAAACGTGCTCAACCATCAGTTTTTTGGGATTCGATTCTAACTTCGCCATTACAATTTAATATTTGAAGATTATGTAATTTATATTGTATTGGTTTCGATACTAACAAATTTATATTAATATCTCTATTGGATGAAATTTCTCTCCGTGATTGTAATTTCTCAAAAGAAAAACTTCGACAAAATCAAGACTAGGATTAGTGGGGGATCTAGTTGATTGGCACCATAATTCAAGAAGTTTACCAGTCAAATTATCGTTTAGTAATCGAAAGCGAAAGTTTTGTCGTTTTGCGATTTTGTTCACTTTCTTCTTCTCTTAGACCAAAGTGGATTTGTATGATATATATCTTTCTTTTCTCTCGCCCTTACAAAGGGATGAAAGGATTTAAACTTGTACAATCTTTGTGTTCTTTGTCGTTTTTTTGTTGGGTATTTGTTTCTAATTACTCCATGACTTAAGCATCCCAATTAATATATATAAAAGATGTTTGTGTCAACTTTATAATTAAATTTCGTCGAAAAATAAATTAAATTTTGTTTAGAATAAACTTTCTAGTGAGAAAACCTACCGTATTGTTATTATATTTGGGCTCTTCGCATTATAGTGTTTGAGAACTTAAAAATATTAAATCACTTAATAATATATCATATTACATATAAAAGTGGAAATGAGAGATAAACAAATTTACCAAAAAATTAATATGATTGAATTAATTAATTTTGTTATTTAAGAATTTAATTTATTATTGAATATATTAATAATTCATTAAATATAAATTTAATTCTAATAAGATTAAGTAATTATGTGAGTAATTTATAACTAAGTGTACGTTATATAATCATTAAATGGAATATACAAAATTTCGTAGCAATTAATTAATTAATAGGTAATATATATATATATATATTATGATAGTTAAATATTATATTTTTAATAATATAAAAAAATTATATTTTTAATAGTTTCTTAATAATTAAGTATCAAATATTTATTATTAGACTATCACAGAAGCATATGTTTGAATCTGATTTCACTTAATATTTTCAACCACATCCTAATATTATATATATATATATATACATATATATATATATATATAATCACATAACTAATATTAAAAAAAACAATTTCTTAATAATTTTTATATAGTTGAATAATTAATTTACTTTAATCATATACATAATGAATTAAATTTTTAAAATTTACATGCATAGTATAATATAATTTACTTTGATATAAAATATAAAAAACAAATATAATTGATAACTATTAGAATTTAAGTTAAATGTGACTTAATTACATGATATTTAATTTACTGGACAAGATTATTATTATTTAATAATGAAGAGTCCAATTATTAAAAATCACAAGCACCACACGTGCATAATTGAGAATATGAGAGATATACAAAATAACCGTAAAATATTTACTACATTTATTTTATATATGATACTTAATAATAAATAAATTATTAGTGACAAACAATCGGCTTTCATTGCTGGTCGCCAAATCCTTGATGGTTTCTTGTAGCACCGCTTTATGTGTTAGTGACTAACATGGCTCAACAGGGTCTCTTAACAGGTTTTCAATTGCCAAATCAAGGTCCCTTAATCAGCCATATCCAATTTGCGGATGACATATTGATTTTCAATAGTGCCTGCAAGGAAAATTTTCTGAACATAGGTTGCCTACTTCGGTGTTTTGCTCTTATATCAGGTTTGGGTATCAATTTTCATAAAAGCATTCTTGTGGGGGTCAATGTTGATGAGCATGTTATCAAAGATATTTCGGTTGCTATTTACGGTAATGCTTCTTCCTTACCTATCAATTACCTTGGCTTACCTTTGGGTTTATCTTCTAATAAGTACACAACTTGGATGCCATTTATCAATAAAATTCAGAAAAAATTGGGCTTTTGGAAGGGCCGAATTCTCTCACAAACAGGAAGGTTGACTCTTATCAAGGCATGTATTACGTCTTTGCCGCCCTATTTTCTGTCCGCCAATTCAGGTGGCAAAAGTTATTAATAAGCATATTAGATTGTTCTTTTGGAATGGTGGATGCTCTTCGTCTAAACTTCATCATGTCAATTGGGAGCTACTTGTAAAACCTAAAAATTTGGGTGGCTTAGGTATCCGCAATGTTTTGGACTGTAATAAAGCTCTTCTTCTTAAATGGTTATGGAGATTAGAGGAGGATTCCGACAAGCTTTGGGCTATTGTTGTGTCTCATAAATACGGATGTAGAAGAATAGATTTTGTTGGATGCAACAACCGTATCTCGACTATTTGGAGAGGAATCATCAGCACTTATGCAAGCTCAAATGACTTCTCTTCCTTTATTAACCGCAATCTTCATTTTCGTGTAGGAGAAGGAACTTCGGTTTTATTTTGGACAGATTGTTGGCTTGGAAGTGTTCCCTTATCAACTGCCTATCCTGATCTTTTTTCTGTTGTTGTTGATCGTTTTGCCTTTGTTTACCAAATGGGATATTGGTAAGGTAATATATGGTTTTGGACCTTCTCTTGGACACACAATCTAAATGTCAATGAGGTTAATAAAGTGACTGAAATTCTAAACTTACTCACTACCATCAAGCTGACAAAGGACAAAGGTGATATTAAGTGGAGATAGACATTTTACAGTTAAAACTTGTTATATAGCTTATGCGAATCACAAGCATGGTCATCCAGATCTTTATCCTCATGTTTGGTTGAACATTCTTCCTCCCAAGATTGAGTTATTTAGCTGGTTCGCTTATCATGGTGGACTTGTGACAAATGACTTTCTTTTCATGGGGGTTTTATGCTCTTTGGCTTCAAACACTTGCTGTTTCTGCGGAATTTTTAGTGAGACAACCAGTCATCTTCTCATGCGCTGTCAGTTCTCATGGAAAATATGGATGTTCTTCGCTCATGGTGGGGTTTTGATTTGGTTATTCCAGTAATGTTAGCTCAGCTCTTTTGGGTTAGGGATGGTTATGTCTATGGTATTCTCGTAAACGTTTCTGGCGCGCTCTCTTTTATATCATAACTTGGTATATTTGGTTATCAAGGAACCAGAAAATCTTCAATGGAAAGGAACCAAATGTTGAGGAGTTTGCTTTAGCTATTTTTCGCAGAGTGCATTTTTGGTTTAAGGTTGTCAACCCCCACTTCCCCTATGATATTCACTCTCTTATTCAGTCCCCCCCTTGGCAATAAGTGTTGGTCCTCTTTGAGATAGTGTGTAACACCCCTTATCCTTCCGTATACACCATCGTATACCAGACTGATAAGTAGTGATACAGTTTACAAAACCAAATATCAAAACATTTGTAAATAATATAATATTTTTTTTATATAAAACAAGAATATATAGTTCTAAACTCACTCTCTGTCTATATTCCCTTATATATGAGTATTTAAATTTTTTTTTTTTACAACACTAATACCATAATAATAAAATACAGAAGAAAAGCCAACCCGCTCGGAATGGCTGCCGCTACTGCTTGGCTCCATATTGTGGGGTCCACTATCAGCGACTTTATATCTACAATGCTTATTTAGAGGTTAAGGGCTCCAATTTACATAAATAATGTTCCCGGTGTAGATTTATAGTCTGATATTCCGATTGAGAGTTAGAGATATGCGTTTACTATCGTAATGATGCCAAAGTGATCACAATTGAATTCTAAGATTTTTAAAACTGATAATTTAGAAATC
>CATIWF010042388.1:0-63616 GCA_949630135.1 Balakata baccata
TTTCGACCCACACATACAGGTTTTGTTCCTACACAGACAAATTACTTTCCAGGGGGTACTGCTACTGATGAATTTGCTGACGATGACGACGATGATAATGATGGTGGTGGTGGTGGTGGTGATCAGACACAAAATTCTAGCTTAATGGATATGAGTGCTCGAAGAATCGATGCTAGACGAAATAGAGGACTTCGATCACAAATTCGAAGAAATCGGCGTTGTGGAACATAAATATATTTTTATATTTGTACATTATTATTCCATATATTTTACTTAATACATAATTAAATTCTACATTATATCTTTATTTATGTAATAATTAAGTTAAATTTAATTAACAAATAATAATAACGAGTAGTTATGAATTTCTATATATTTTAAAAAAATTTTAACTTAATTATTATTACTTTATGTATTTTTCAATTCTAAATACTTTAATTTACTTAATTTTTATTAAGTTTTACTTAAAAAAATAATTTTTTAAAATAATTAATAAAATGAAGGAAGGGCATGCGCCACTTGAAGTGGCGCACGCTGCCACGTGGCACGCCACTCCGCGCCACTCCACTCCTGTTCTGCTGGCTCCTCCACGCTCGCCGGTCTAACTGGCGTACCGCACCATAAACGTAAAAATAATTTCGAAACCACCTTAAATCTGTAAATTTCGGTAAAAAAATACCAAAATTGTAATTAGTTTTCCTAAATACCCTTAATTAAGAAATATCTCATAAATTTATTATAAAACGTTGTGATTCCACACAAATTCGTACGTATAATACAAATTCATGCTGAATATCACTTTTGGATTATTATATGGTATTTGGATAACTATATTTGCATATTAAATTTTAAAAAAATTACTATTTATTCAATGAGTTTTGACATATTATATCAATATTCTTATAAAATTTAAAAATTATATTATTTATCTATTTATTTTATTATATTATATTAATATGTCATTCTGTTAGTTTTAGAAATATATTAAATTGTGGTGAAATAACAAAAAAATTATTGCTTATCCTCTGAATGTTGACCTATTGTACTAATATATCCTCATGCGGTTTAATCTATTGTACTATTATATCATGAGATTGGATCCATTATACTAATATCATCTAAGTAAAATAAAATATTTTTTATGATTAACAATAAATCACATAAATTTTAATAAAATAATTATATAGTTTAATAGATATAAATCAAATAGGGTAAATAATATAATTTTTAAATCCCAAACCTCAAAAAGTAAATATTAATTTTCATTTAAATTTTTATAGCACATAGTAATTATCGATTATCTTGGAAAAAATGTGATATAACTTTATAAATTTTTTAAAATAATTTAGGTTCAAATATCTCTATCTCATCAGGTATTTGATCAAAACAAATTATCCAGTCGATGTTGGAAAAAGGGCTAAATTTAATGAAGAGGTCTGTTGGGAGGAAAACTGATTAGGAAAAATAAAAGAATAAATACTATTGGACGAAAAACTTGAGATTGGTTGATTTGTGATAATAACAACCAAGAATTGACTACTCTTCAATAAATATAAGGAAATATTTGACCATATTGGGCTAGGGATGACAAAATGAATACGAATCCAGTATGATATTTGAGAATTAGGGTTGAAATTTATTGTGTTAATATTATAATCATGTCAATCTGATAAAAATATAAAAAATATTGTATCGTGTTCAGATTGATTTGTTAATAAAAAAAATATGCTTAATTCATTAATAATTTATGTAAAGTTGTATTGATATGTTTAACCAATAAAGTATAATTTATATACACATTAACTATATTATATTATACTAATTTTATATATTATGTTAAATATATCGTGTTAACATGTTATTACGTAGGAAATGTTGTTGTTACAAAATTGAAAAGTAAGAAATTGAAAAAGGTACACTTAAGATAGATTATTAAGCGTGTTAAAATGGGAAAAAGTATGAAATGATTTGGAAATGAGTGCAAATAATGTGTTTGAAAAAAAAAGTATAAATAAGGTGACCTCAATCAACCAAAAAAAGTATAGAAAATAGAAAAGCAATGGAAAAAAAAAAAAAGAATTATCATTCATTGGCTTGTAGTCAAATAATATAACCAAACAATTCATTATTATTTATTACTTATTTTGTCTGAATAATTCAATAATCTGAGCTGTGTTAGATAATGCTATTTTTTTCTAAGAACGAAGGAAATGACATTCAACTTAAAAATCATCTCTGTAGATAAGAGATTTTACAGAATAAGGGATTCCTTCCCAAAATATAGAGCCAGCATAAGAGAAAACAGCCTTAATAAGGGTATTAGTTACTTCATTTGTTTGTCTCTTGGTAAAGACAATATAAACATTGTTGCAAGACTCATGGATAACTCCACAATTATGGATTAGAGATTCAAAATCAGACTAATCATCACTCATGTTTTTTAATATACCAATCACGCACTTAGTATAAGGGGAGATATCTTGTAACGGGAGAATTGTAATGGGCTTGTAATTAAATGGTAGGCTTATAATTAAAAGATAAAATAGTCTTTTTAAAATTAATTTAAAAAAAGACTATTTTGCCCTTTAATTATAAAATTTTTTCCCATTACAATTCTTCTGTTACAAGATATCTCATTTTACCCTTAGCATCCATTTTCACAGTGACATTGGGGAGAGCACGAGCTTTGATCAAGCTAAGGGTTCCTTCAAGTAGAAATCCTTGGATAATAAAAAACTCCATCTTCCAGCAAATCTATCAGTTTTGCAAATCAAACATTGCCCAAATTCATCCATGAAAATCATATCCAAGCCTACTTCACTAGACAGCCCATTGATAGCAGCATTGATGTTCAATTTTAACTAGCTATGGGGAGGTTTTTGTCAATGAATTGGTGGGGAAGGTTGGTTTCGGATGAAACTCATTCGTATTTGCTTACTGAAAAAATTCCAAGAAATTCAAAATGTCTCATTCCAGATTTTAAATGTATTTTATATTATAATTCAAATTCGACATCTCTAGTAAATAAATAAATAAATAAATAAACCATTTCATTTCATTTCTTAAAAATTTTGTTCAATTTTATTATTTTCCATACAAGAACATTTTCTATGGAAAATGGAACTTATTGAAATTTAGAAATTATTAGATAAATCGGAATTATTAGACCAATCTAATAGCACAATGACATACATAATTGTTTTTATTTTTATATTTACATCAACTAATAAAAATAAAATAATTAAATATATATTATTATGTAATTGAATTAATTTACAGATAATATAATTAATTTAATAAATCAGATCTATCTAAAAAACTTATCCGGTAAAATATGCGTGAAATGTCTCTACCATTTAGATGTAAGTGTTTAATAACTTCAAGAAGCAATAAGTATTTACTTATTTTGTAAAGCAGTCTTGCGTTTTGAGTCTCAACCTACGACTCTAAGGATTAATTTATTTACCAAATTAGACATGTTGATTTGTCCATATAAATTTTAATGTTATAAATAATTTTTTGGCAAAAAGCATTTTTAGATCCATGACTTAATTTTATATTTTTACAATCAGTTCCTTAATTTTTTTCTATTTTTAAGCAGTTTTTTTTTTTTTTTTAAGATCCCTTTTTAATGAGAGTGCTGAAAACGTGCAATAAAGACCTAAATTTGCACGTTACAATTTTTTTTTTTAGAAAAAACATTTCAGAACTCAATAGAGAAAATAAAAAGTTGGAGGACTGATTGCAAAAAAAAAAAGTTGAAGTTGAGGGATCTAACAATTATTGTTTCCTTTTTTTATATATAAAAAAAAATGCATTTGTATATAAAGCATTAAAGCTTTTGGATGGACCTTCGTAGTTCCTCCTACCTCTCTCCATTCCCGCTTTCTCTTTCTCTCGCAAAATCAACCAACTTACAGGTACAGTCCAAGAAAATTTAGACAGACGAAGCACTGACCGTCTTCACTTTCTTTTTAATTTTATTTCTCATAAAAATTTATTTTTTTCTTACTCCAATTTATCCTTTTACTACTTGAATGGTTATATTGAGCAGTTTCCATGTTCTTTTCTTTTGATTTTGTTTTCTTTTTTTATCCTGGTAGAGCAATGGATGCGAAGGATGTAGTTCAGAGAGTACGCCGTTTGATTGATCAGGCAAGTTCTCGGGCTATTATTAGTATTTCTGGGCATATTTCTTTAAATTTTGTCTGTCTTTGCATATTAATACAAATTTGGATTTTGAGAAATACCCTTGATTTATAGTGAAAACAATGAACGAGTAATGGCTTAAGATTTGGGTTAATTGTTGAGATTGATGATGAAATGATTTAGGTGGTTGCATTTCCTATATTCTTTCCACCATTGCTAAACTGATTAAATTTATTTATTTCTGTTTTTCCCACTATCTTTATTCTATTTGATGGATAATTTGATTAATTGATTTCTTTCATTATCAGTATAAAGCCAAGGAGGATGTATATTGAAACGTAAAAAGATAATTAATAGATGACAATTGTGGATTATAGATTATTGTTATATGCCTAACTTATACAAGAGGGGCCAATATGCATTATGTTCAGAAAATTAGTTCGCTGCTCCTTTTTTTTTTCTTCTTTATTTTGAAAAATAGTTTTTTTCATGAAATTACTCGTGCCATATTCTTTTGTTTGGATTTATTAATTTTTAATGTTCGTGCAGATCATTGATCTTGGTCTTCTACTTCTGTGGCACTTCGTACATATTTTCATCAGTTTATGGTACCTCAGTGTCAGTTTAGTTCGAGGGATCGAAAGCTATCTGATTTATAGGGGAATATTGAAACGCTATAGAACTTTTGATATTGCCAAACTTAAGTACCTTGCCATTGTGATAGAAAGTGAAGATGCTCATCAAATTTCTAAAGTTATGTTGCTTTTGCAATGGCTGGCAGCTATTGGTGTGAAACATTTATGCCTCTACGATTCAGAAGGTAAGGATGCTGGATACCCAGTGATCATTCTCCCACTTAATTTATTAGTACTGTTTGTACCGGTATGAACAGTTGTATTCAACTCTTAACAATGTGAAATGGTCTTTTTTCCCTGCCTCATAGGAGTTCTCAAGAAATCCAAGGAATTCATTATACAGAATTTGAAAAATGCTGTATTATTTGAGGTAGTATCTTCCATCTGTGTGATACTGTTACTTTTATCTCTCATTTTACTGGTTAGGGACAGAATTTACTTGTGCAGGAGGCTGCTTGACTGGCATGTTTATTGTGATATTGGCATATTGGTTTATTCAGTAAAAGCTTTACTTTGATGACTGATGATAAGACAATGGGTAAACCAACAAATTATTTTGATTATAGAAATCATTTGATTTAATCGAGTAGGGATTACAGGGAAATTTAAAACAATGAATTCTGGCCAATTTTTGATATATGTAGCACTCTTGCGCTTTTATAATCTCTCCTATTAACGTGATTTTTACCTGTAAAAAAGTACACTTTGGAAACCTGTTAATTGTGATGTTTCGTGCTCATAATGAAACAGCGACGGAAGTGTCACTGGAAGTAGTTCAGATTTAATTATTTCATTGGAATATGAGCAGCAATGCCTGAGTCCTTACTGAACTTGCCATCTGGTTCTGCAGGAAGCAGTTGAAAAAAATTTGCCTCCGGATGAGAAAAATATGACTCTGGAATTTGCTTCTTTCTCTGATGGAAAGGAAGCAATAGCCAAGGCAGCTAACCTACTCTTTATGAAGTATTTGAAGTTGCATAACACTGGTGTACAACAAGAAGAGCGAGTCTTCACAGAAGCTCAAGTGGATGA
Source organism: Balakata baccata (assembly GCA_949630135.1). NCBI lineage: Eukaryota > Viridiplantae > Streptophyta > Magnoliopsida > Malpighiales > Euphorbiaceae > Balakata > Balakata baccata. The sequence continues at coordinate 5,817 of CATIWF010042388.1, forward strand.
GGCTGTAAAAGCTTTAGGTTTTTTAAATTCTCAGATCTGCTGAATGATTTCATTTTTCAGATGCTAACTTTACACATAATTGGGATTGACATTCTTGCATTATTAGGTTTCAGAGGGCCAGAACCTGACCTACTATTGATCTATGCTCCTGCGAGATGCCACCTAGGTTTCCCTGCTTGGAGACTTCGATATACTGAGATAGTGTAAGTGTTCTGACTTGATGGGTTGATAAAGTTAATTGCCTGTAATTCCATTTGGGCAATAAATTTCTGCAGTTTACGGATGAGAATTCAAAATGTTTCTTCTTGGTGGTTGATATATCTTGTGTTCTGCCAGCTGTTCACTCAGTTTGCAGAGCAAATATATTCTTTGTGATGTTTAAAATTCTTTAGATACACTGCTGATGCTTTCCCTCTTTTCTATTTTTGGTTGGGTAATATATCTAGCATTACATTGACCATTTTCTCAGCATGCAGAGTGGAGGCTGCAGATGTGTGTCTGTATTACTTTAACTGCAGCTCCTCTCTCTTCCTTTCTTTCTCTCTCTTCCTATAGAATGGGTGATTTTAGAGAGTGCAAGAAAGCTGCTGAAAGACCTTCACTAGTTAACAACATTGTGCTTAATTGTTAGTCTGAAGTCTGCTTCTCAATTGGATTTAATTTGATAGGGAATTCACCAAATTCTGCTTGTGGTTCTTATAAGAGGAATTTGGTGCACCTGTGAAATATTTACAAATATCAGAACTATTCTCAGAAAAATGTGTTGTATACATTATATCAGAATTATTCATCAGTAGTAGATTGATTTATTGCATTGACAAGTTTGAGAATTCTAGTTTAAAATTATGAGGAATTATATGGTGCATCCGGTGTAATTTACACCGGATGCCTTAAAACCATTGAATTATAAACTTTTAATCTCATATGTTAATAATGAATGGTTGAGATTAAAAGTTGATGATCCAATGGTCCTAAAACATCCGGTGTAATTTACACTGGGTGCACCACAGAAGGCCTCTAAAATTATTTATCGATTGGATAGTTTTTCATATTTTGTCTCTCTTTGTGATCATGCATACATGTATGGTTGTGTAGGGAGGAAGAAAAAGATGCTCAAGAGTAAAAGACACACAGATGCCTAACTTTTGCAATTATGCAGAATATCAAAAGGCTGATGTTTTACTGTTGAACGTTTGCATCTTTTTTTCCTGCCTTTGTTCTTCTTCAAATGAGCAAGAAATGTAGTATTTGAGGAGCTTCCTTTCTATCTTTGCATAGATGTGTGCAACGTCATTCTTATTTCACATGTTAGCTTTTCTTGGTTTAGAATTTCCTTTGTTTTGTGTTACAGGCACGTGGGACCCTTGAAGTCCATGAAATATGGATCCCTGATAAAGGCCATTTACAAGTTTACAACAGTGCGCCAAAACTATGGTAAGTGTTCCCTTTGATTGTGATGAATCATTTAGCACCTATTTGGAAAATGAGATAATGATCCAGCAAAGAATATTAGTTGAATTATTAATCTAACAAAAGGTATTCTCCTAGTAGACATAACTCATAAAAATTATTGCGATTGCAGTTAAGTGACCGTTGTAATCAGATGACTTTTTTCTTTTTTGCCCTTTACAATTCTTTTTTCAGCTGAAATGCATAATTTTTTTAAGATCATATTGGCTTTGTCATAAGACAGCTAGTGGTAATTATGTGATTAATTAGTTGAGTTACTGAAAACTTAGAAATTAAAATTTGCTGCTTTTCATGGCTATTCAATTTTGTTCTCTTACAGGTACTTGAGTTGGCTACCTTTTCAGATATTGTTTTATTGGAGAACTGGTCCAGAGTGATAGGCTTTGGGGTAGATATTTCCCCAATTCTTATACGCCAGTTTTCTTTTAAAAAAAAAATTAGGTTCATTACTTTATCGAAAGGGGTTCATTTTTTAGAAATTGCTGGTTCATTAGTACTGTATTAAAGGTTCATTAGCAATTAAGTGAAATGTTCATTACTCTATTCACAAAAGTTCAAATGTTATAAAATTGTGTTCATCAGAAATGAAGTAATAGTTTATTACTTTATTAATAAAAGTTCATTTGTTAATTGTACGTTCATTACATATAAATTATAGCTTCATCTTATTAATGAGATTCATTACTTTATCGAAAGAGATTCATTTTTTATAAACTGTTAGTTCATTAATATTGTATTAAAAGTTTATTAGCAATTAAGTGAAGGTTTCATTACTCTGTTCACAAATGTTCATATGTTATAAAACTGTATTCATTAGAAATGAAGTAATGGTTTATTACTTTATTAATAAATGTTCATTTGTTAACTGTATGTTCATTACATATAAATTATAGTTTTATCTTATTAATGAGGTTCATTACTTTATCGAAAGAGATTCATTTTTTACAAACTGTTGGTTCATTAGTATTGTATTAAAGGTTCATTACTAAAGGTTTATTAGCAATTAAGTGAAGGTTTCATTACCCTATTCACAAAGGTTCATATGTTATAAAATTGTGTGTTTATTAGGAATGAAGTAATAGTTTATTATTTTATTAATAAATGTTCATTTGTTAACTGTACGTTTATTACATATAAATTATAGTTTCATCTTATTAATAAGGTTCGTTACTTTATCAAAAGATGTTCATTTTTTACAAACTGTTGGTTCATTAGTACCGTATTAAAGGTTAATTAGCAATTAAGTGAAGGTTTCATTACTCTATTCACAAAGGTTCATATGTTATAAAATTGTGTGTTCACTAGGAATGAAGTAATGGTTCATTACTTTATTTCATTATATATAAACTATAGCTTCATTTTATTACTGAGGTTCATTACTTTATCGATGAAGGTTCATTTTTTATAAATTGTTGGTTCATTAATTTTTATTAGCAATTAAATGAAAGGTTCATTATTCTATTAATAAAGATTTATATGTTATAAAATTGTGTTCGATAGGAAATCGCAACACCTAAAGTTTTCATTTTATCATGCCAAAATCAAAAATCCCAACACCAAAAGCCAAAATCGCATTAGAAAAAGAAGAGAATCGATAAAATGAAAAACAGACAATAAACTAAGTCTACACAACAAAAAATCATGCCAACAAGCAGTATAGGAAGAAAAACAAAAAAATAAAATGGAGTTGTCTGTTGTTAATTCCAAAAAATTTAAACATCTTTCATACGTGTAACCTAAGTCTATAAAGCATCCTAGATTCGAATTCAGGATATAATTTGTAATATTTCCATGCCTTTTCAGCATTTGTAATTTTTATTTATAAGCATAAACTTCTTCAGTTCATAGTCAGCAAAGGTAGATTGCCTTATTTTTGGCTGGCTTAGTTATATAATAAAGCTTCTATTTTGATATCTCTTCTTAATTTTATCAGTTATTTTCGCCCATATTCGACATATTTAGGTTAGACTAACTTCTGCAAGATTGATTATATATCATACACCTGAAATTGACTATTAGCTATTTAGTAATTTAGTATTAAGAAAAGGTCAGATTGGCGAATATAATGAAATTTAATCCAGTGAGGACATATACATTTTCTGTCGCAAAAATTTAAAATGCTGGCAACCACCGCCTGCGGTGGATGGCTGTAGGAAATGGAGTGGTGTAAACTGAAAAGTGATACTAGTGATTAAAATTAATGCGTGCATAAGCATCTTTAGTCATTGAGTGGGAATCTTTCTTTGTGTAAATGAAAAATCATTCAAGTTTGGATTTAATTAGAGACTTTTTGAATTGATGAGCTTGCAGCTGAGAAAGAAAAAGATAACAGAGGGTAGCTACAAATACAATTCTAAATTATTATATAAAAAAAAAAAAATTGATGGGAAAGAAATGCCACAACCAATGCCAATCAGCACGGAGTACAATCTAATTTTACAACATACTACTCTGTATCTCCAACGGTAATCAACGGCGTAATCTGAAAAAATTGCTTATTCAGTATTCAGTTTCCAGGATGCCATCGATGAGCCCAAACTCCATAGCCTGCAATCAGATACAGCAGTAAATCCTAATTGATAATTACATACAGTCAGTTGCACGAAAACACGAGTCTTGAGTAAACCATCAAATAGTAATGCCAGAACATCTGGTGGCTCATGGCTTGGGCAAGTAAAAAATTCTCAAACTACAGCATCTCAAAGACAGACTGCCTGTTTCTCTACAATTAGGGCCTTTGCTTCCCAGATATCGTTGGAATTTCAAATTTAAGTTCAAATCATTGGGGCGTACTCTTTGGGATGAGAGATTTCAGAGCTTGTTTTGATCAATTCAATATGAAAATCATTTCATCTAAACGAATGTCATTAAAAAGGAAAATATTCATTTGTACATTATCTTTTATGGCATTAAAAAAAAAGGCATTCATCTCATTCAAATAAAAAAATTTTATGAATTCTGCATTTGAACTGAGAAGTGTGATTCCCTTTTCCAAATGAATTCCACGAAATTTTATGGGATTCACTTATACCAAACAAGCTCTTCTCAAAATATTGCTGAATTTCTGTTTCATGGAGACAATTTGCTCTCATTATCTCTCCTTTTCTGCTCTTCATTGAATTCAGCGATTTTTTCTCCCAGGAAAAGGATGGTTGGGGAAAGGGGATCAAACATCAAACAAATAAAACATCAAACAAATATTGAAGCTAGAGAGCCGTTACCTCAATAGCAGAGAGAAACAAGTCATGCTTACATACCTCTGAAGTAGATAAGAAACGATCCCTCTCGGTATATTCTTGTACTTTCTCAAGAGGCTGGCCAGTAAATGCAGCATACATTCTATCAATTTTCTGCAACAAAGCTCCAGGAAAGTGAGTTTAAATTGAAAAATTTGACATCAAATTATATGGTAATATGCTTATATGATTATCTTTTCTAGAATGAGCAAACCAAACATCAGATAAAGTTATGAGAACTGAAAATAATTGGTCGGAAGTATATAAGACTCAGTTTCATTTTACAGGATTTCAATAGTTGATAGGAGAAAAGGGAAAACAGACGTTTTATTTGAACTTGAAATACTTTATTTGGAAACAAAGCTGGACATGCTAGTCTACCTACTCTGTAAAGAGGCTGTAAGAATCACTTCTAGGAAGATAAACAGTGTTACCAAATGGACATTTAGTCAGGCACGGTATTCTTCAGTCTAGTCTATTCCAATATTTTCCACGTCAGAATTTAAGTTTCTAATAGTCAACTAAGAAAGTGTTAGATTATAAACTGTTTCAACCAGATTAACAAGTGAACAAAAACAGTTCTAAATTTTCAGCTTGATAGAGGCTGCAATTAGACCAAGTGAGAAAGAGACTAACATGACGAGATTGAACTGCTTCATTGACTTGGCGTCTCACATCCTCCATATCACCCTACAAGTAGAAAAGGTAGAATTACATTTTTCACCATTGATAAATAAATACACGAATTCATGTGGGATGTGATGCCCGTAATTCTTAAACTTCCTATTACAATCCTGGAGAGTAAACACCCAACAGTTAGAAGTGTTGCATAGAAATGCAAGTAGATTTTTTTTTTCTCACAGTAACTATTGGATTTCACCCACTACCCATATGAACTTTTAAGAGGATTCAGAATTTATACATATATATATATAGAGAGAGAGAGATTGAGAGAGCCTTTTGTGCATACAGTTGAATTACCACTACACAACCTAAAGAAACAATGATAGCATACACCTGCATTATCAAATGTCTAAATGTGCATACATAAATCATTGACCAACACTTCAGTGTAAGCGAATTACCTATCTATTTAGAAACATAAACCTACCAAAACATAGTAAAATCAACCGAGAATAGTAATTTAGCATCAATTTACTCTTTTATGCATTATGCAGTGATATTTTACTGAAGCTAGACCAGACAAGAAGCAATTAACTTTACCCATTTCCAACAGAATATTTACTTGGTTATTTTATTTATTTTCGGAGGGGATTGGGAAGGAACAAAAAGCAAAATTCAAGACTACAATCAGGTTTAACCCCGTGCCAGAAATGAATAAAATAACAAAGCCAGTAAGGAGTCTTGCTTGTAATAGTGGTACTATGAAAACTCATGGATCATTTAGATTTCTTCAAAATGAAGAAATTTGTCACATTGGTCATTTCTATGCTAGCACAGCAAGAGACTTATTGATTCTCATATTATCTCATCTTCACATTAGCAAATTTTTTTCCCAGAAAAGTAATTAATTTGGAAGTCGATGTTACCCCACATCCACTCTGTGGTTGATGTATCATAATACGCGCATTAGGCATCGCATACCGCATTCCCTTTTCTCCACCAGCAAGAAGAAGTGCCCCTTGGCTTGCAGCCACTCCAAAACATACTGTGCCAACTTTTGGCTTTATCTGATAAGGCCATGAGTTGTTAATTCTTGCAGAACAAGAACGGAGGAATAAGAGCAATAAAAGTTATGCAGATTGTTAACATAATGTGCATGCATATGAACATTTTACAAAAGCTAGTAAGTAATCGACTGTGCCAGTTACTTTCAAGGTTCATATGACAATTTGCGGACAAGACTTTCTAAGAATGAAACTGCTTAACTTCAATTAACTATAGAACAAGGTGATCACTAAACTAAAAGGAAATATCAGTCACCTGAAGTAAGGTGGCTTTCAGATAGAATTGTTACAATCTCTTGGAGATTCATAGTATATTCAAGAGCATAAAAAAAATATTTCTAACATGCCAGTGTATCCAATAACAGTATAAAATCATAAGAAAATGATGGAGTAACAAGTCAAATTCTGAAATTACCCAGGACATGCAATCATAAATTGCCAACACAGAGTATGTGCTTCCACCTGGACAGTTCAGATACATCTGACAAGGTTAAGAGCACAGTCAAAACAGAAAAACTGCAAATTTAGTTCCAAAAGCCCTTCATAAGCTAATTCAGAGTGGAAAACAAAGTTGTGAACAAAAGAACATAAGCACACCAGAATATCAGATTTTTCATCAATAGTTGCCAGAGTCACAAGCTGGGATATAACTCGCTGAGCCACCTGTGAATTGATTGGCTGCCCAACAAAGATTATACGATTTCTGAATAACACAGTTGAAAGATCCAAAGGTCCCCTTGGAGTCATCACTGCCGGCATAATGGGTGGATTTTCATTTTCACCTTCACTAGCAACATATCTGCGTAAAATAAAAGTTGTTATGAACTCAAAATCCAGCATTTCATAATAATCAGAAAAGCAGAAACTAGAATGAATGTATGCTCCATGATCCATCAACAGAGAGCAAAAGACAACAATGAGGAACTGTAAATATTAATTAAATAAAAAACGAAAGAAAAACCAACAGCATAACTGCAATTCTTTTCCTTAATTCCAAGTTCTCCCCATCATTTACTAACTTCCACGATACCCGCTACACTTATCAGTCAGTCCATTCATAATTTGCTGCATCGAATAAATTTTAAATGGTTTTGAAGAAGGGCCAAAACATATCAATGATTTTAGAATCAGTACATGCAATCTTATTCAAAAGTACAGTCCTGCAGGTGTGAATGCTTGTTTACATAACTGTGGATAGCTGTGGTAGCCTTTTAAAAATGCAAGTATAAATCATATTATAAAGAATGCTAATGAAAAGCAAGATGTATCTTGCGATGGAAATGCTGGCCTTGATTTCATATTGCCAATTTCATTATAAAAACTTTTGTTCAAGAAAAAACATTAGTTCACAGAACGAGTATCTGCAATAAACTCGCAAACCAATGGACAACTACAACATATAAATCTAAGAAATCTTGGAAAAAGAAACTAAAAAAGAGCAAGTGAAACAAATTAGAGCAAAAGGTGCAAGCAATAAACCTTTGATTAGCATTATGGAATTCCTTCACTTTGATCCTTAAAGGTAACCCACTAGTTGTACTTGATAGTCCTGAACATAGCAACAAACATACATAATAACTCAGCTATATACACCGCTATATGCATCTACCTATTTCTATAAAAGGATTAGGCTAGCTAAAAACACGTAGTAAGCTGTAGAAAAACATACATATTCTAGTAAAATTCCTAAACTCCATGAATATATACCATCTATGCACAGAGAATTTGGTCTAATCAAAATAAAGGAGAACTGTCAATTGTTAAACTCAAACCAAATCAATTTGTCAATAAATAGATGACAGGAAAACATGAAACGGTTTAAAAATCACGCCCATGAGTAATCAACAAAAAGTACAGCGGGCTAATCAGCTAAAACTAAATTAACATCTAATTAGGGGAATTTAGCTAGCTAGAGCACTAATTAAAATTGAAAACAAACTGGGTCAATTTGTAATTACATGTAGAATCAAAATTCTGAACGTACCATTCACTGAGGAACCACTGTACGGAGTATGCAGCGAAGAAACAATTAACCTGACCGAATTTCTGCAATAATTAGAAAAGGGATAAACGTGAGAAGAGGCATGAAGAATACCGACTAAATATTAATAATGTATGTAGGTATACCTGTGAGATAACGAATAAATAGAAGGGGTTGTGCTGCAAGAAGAGATAGAAAAGCTAACACTAGTTGAAATAGCTGATGCTACCATTTCGCAGCTTCGAACGAGAGAGAATACTGAAGGAAGAAGAAGGGTTTTTTTATCCTCTTCAAGCTCAAAGGCGCAGAGCTGAAATGCTGAATATACTCTAGCTTTCTAGGTGCTAGATTTTTATTATTTGTCATCATAATTATTATTAATTATTCAACTATTTTTTTTTCTTTTATGAAAATAAGTTTATTTTTCTTTCTATTTGTTATGAAAAGATAGTCCTCTTAGTTTAGATATTTATTAATGATCTATTATGGAATTGCTTTATTATCAGTATATATGAGTTAACTTGTGTAAAAATAAATATGAATTATCATTTTTTGTTTAATAATGTAAATATAAAATTAGATAAATATATAATTACAATTAATGTTAATTAAAAAATTGAATGAATATTAATATGCCTAATAAACAGACCTAATATCTTAGTAGTTCAAAAGCCCAATAACAAGGGGCCCAGAAACCGTACAAAGACTGAGGCCCTCTTATAATGAATATTGAGGGAATTTCACCATTTTTTTTCATAAGTACCGAGAATATTATACCTTTTTATTTTTACCGAATTTTTTTTCCTCTTTTTCTTATACAGTGAACTCTCCTAAACTATTTTCTTTTTTCCATCATTTTTTGTATAACAATCGTCATCTTTTGACTTGACACAATTGAAGAATCTGCTCATTTGCGATTGAGCTATTGAATATTGTTTGAAATTGTGAAGTTAAAAGAAGTTTGTTTGAGTTTGTTGAATTTTGTATTTAAAATTTTGATAAAATTTAGGGTTTTGAACTTAGATTTTTCAGTTTGTTGAATTTTGCGATGGGTCGGTTGATTTATTATTTGAAGTGAATTATAGGTGAAAGCTCAAGAAAATTGATCTCTAATTGTGCTTTGACAAAGTATAAGAGTGATATATTGTTTTTAGTTTTCTTTTTAAGTTTTTATTTTTAAAATTTTGAAATAATCTAATTAGAGAATTTTTCAGTATGAATTCAGTGCTTGTGAATTGGAATTTGGAGCCTTAGAACTTTCGATGGACAGATGGATTTTTGACTCAATGGGATAAGAAGAATTTGTTCATTTTGTATTTAGCTATTGAATATTGTTGGAAAACCGAGAAGTTGCTTGATGAGTTGGTCAATTATATTATTTTTTTTCATTTTTTTTTTAGAAAATCACTAGGATATCTCTAAGTTATATTCAAAATATTTCCAAAATATACCAGAGATATTCTCATATGATTTTTTAAGATATACCCAAAGTATTCCCGAAGTATTCCTATGGAATTCTCAAAGGTATACCGAAATATCTCTAAAATATACTCAAGGTATGTCCAAGATATAACAGATTTTATAGCATTTATTTGCAATTAACTCAATGTATCCCCAAGATATACTTAACGTATCCCCAAAATATATATAAGGAATGCCTAAGTTATACCGAACTTTAAAGCATTCATTCATAGCTGTTTTAACACTAAGATATTCTCAAAATGTATACACAAGGTATGTCAAATGTATTTCTATAGAATTTTCAAATGTATACACAAGGTATCCTTAAGGTACCTCAAAGGTGTACTATACTGTTTTGTTTGAGATTTTTGTAATATTTTGAATTTTAATTGAATTATATTATTATTCTTCTTTAATAATCAATTATTATTGTTTTCATTTTTTCTATTAGTAAAAATTAAATCAAGATATCTCAAAAATATACTTAAGGTGTACTGAAAATATATCGTCTGAGCATATTTTAAAGTGATTTTGAGATTCGGATACTATTGTAATTTTAGAAAATTAATTTCGGTAAAATTGAAAAAAAAACTTTAAATGCCGGTAAAATACAAATAAGTACCAATTTTTTTGGTGTTTTTGTAAAAATTTCCATGAATATTCCGCCAAAATCTCCTCACACAACGGCTAGCGGAGATTTTCCTCTGACAGTAGAACTGTTCAGTAGCTATTAAGAAATTAAAATTAAAGAGCACCATGATCATCCCCAGTAATCGAGTAGATATGGTAGAATTTTGGTGTTTGAACTTTTTAAAATTTAAAAAAGAATGTTTTATCTCTTAATAAGTATATTTGATGTGAATTCAAATTAGTTTGTAATTTTTAAATTGTAGAATATTAGATAGTTGAGAACAAAATAATTTGTAACCTTTTTCTTTATGTTTCTATTTTCTCACCAAGATCAAATGAGTGAAGATTTTATATTAAATAATATGAAAAGTGTTCATCTAAACTGAAAAAAGGAAAAAAAAAATCATTTAATAGTGGAAACTTATTGACTTCCATACTGAAAAGATTACAGCAAATAGTGAAAAGTGTTGGTTTAGTGGAATCAACCTTATCAACTTGCAAATGAAGTAAAATTAATATTATAATATAGAAGATTCGCTGATGTTTGAACTTGTAGGGGAAGAGAAAAAAATGTCAGCGCATTAGTGAAACATCTCTGCGCTTTGATAGTGGAAATGGAAAGTAGGCCTCATTGAGTGGGTTAGTGTTATTGCATTTGCTGCAAATATTCTCTATTATTCCTCCATGCATTTACCATATATATCCATCTGCCTCTGCAATCTGATGGTTTTCAAAAAAAAAATTTCCTGTTCATTTTCATTTTTATATATACATAATCAAACAAAAAGTAGGGTTACTTTTTCTTTTCATAAATTTAAAATAAATATTAAGAATTTGTTTTTCGACTTAGTTGGTAGTTAAGAAATAATACATCCTAATATGAAATTATAAACATAGCTACAACCGAGAAGCAAGAATGTAAAATATAATTTCAGTATATCATTAATTAATTATGTTCGGAGAACTTAATAGTCTTGATATAACTTTTGATCCGATTCAAAGTTTATGAACAAATTGAATTTAAAATTTGATGAAATTTAAACCCAAATTTGAAAAGATTAATCTGAAATTTGGATTCTGCCTAAACCCGACCCGTTTGGGAGTTCTTGCCACTCCTTTTCATAACTATCTTCAACCCTTAAATGGACACTATGATTTTCAAATGAAGATGTGTTCGTCTAGCTTCTGGGGTCATTTCAGTACAGGGCATGACTAAAACACTGAAATTAAATCGGACTGGATATTCAAATTCGAGATTTTTTAGCCTTAATTACATATCAATACCATAAAACTTATTGGTAAAACATACATAATTTTATATATACATATATACTCCTGCAACCTTAGTAAAATGTTTTTCTTAAAAATGAATCTCATTCAGCAGACAAAGGCACCCAAACTATATTATCTGCGGGCAAGAAATGGCAAACCGGAGAAGAACCCGGTTCGACTTTCAGCAGACGAAACGACACATGATCACGATCCCATTGAGAAGTATCCATATGGCAAATTGCAGCAGCTTCAACTCTCTCTCCATTTTCACCACCTAACAATATCTCAAATAGTTTAGTATCTCCCTCCCTATTGTGGCAGTAGTAAACCACAAATGGGTAAGGCATTATATGACAACCTATGATTTTTGATGCCAACACTTCTCTAGGCTTTTCCAGTATGGTATAATTTTGCAATTCTGCAACTGGTTTAATGAGATAATTAGTGGTCAAAACTTTGATTTGGGTCTCCAATCCAAAGGTGACACGTGCAAAATCAAGCATGGATTCTAGAGAAGTAGCACATAGTTTTGTCTCTCCTTCAATGGGTTCACTTTCACATTGCCTTAGAGTATACTCCATGCCTTTGGCCTGAGGAGAATCTTTAGAGAAAGAGAAGAATTCAACAAGGTAAGGGAGTTGTTTTGAAGAGAAAGGGATTGAATTGGTTTCTTCTCTAGAGAGCAAATGGGGAGAAGTAGAAGGGTTTTTGTTAGGGAAATAAATTGGAATTATTTTTCCAATTTTTAGATCTTTTATGGTGAAAAAAACTTTCAATGAAGGGTCCATATCAGCCATGCTATGACCCATGTTATTCCCATTCTTGATGACCAGATGGTTATCTTTTGAATTTTCTTGAAATTCTTGATCAGCTGCTTCTTTCGATTCTGAGTGAGCTATCTTCCTGGCTCTATAGCCTCCACAAAACTGCAAGTAAACTTGGAAAATTAAAGAATGATGACAAAAATTCAATTTCTTGGATAATAGGAGATAGAATTTACCAGTAAAACAAGAAGAACACACAAGATTATTCTGCGGAAAGAAAAATGGACACCCATATCTTCCCTTTTCTTGAAAGTTGAAATGATCTTATGCTACCTTCTTTTCTTTCCTTTCTTTCCTGTACTTCTGCTCTTGAAATAAGGGAACAATTAAGCATGAACTGGAGCATTAATTTAAAATATAAATTTTATAGTAATTATTTCCTATAGCACTGAGCAAATTGTTGTGCTTTATCTTATTGAAGAAGCTCTAAATATAGCTGGCTTAGCAGAGACACAGATCATCAAATTGTACAGGAGTCAACTTGTCAGGCAGTATTTGTATTATTTATGAAAAATTATTTGGCTTTGTTTGGTTTTAGACATATAAACTTTGCACTGGATACTTTATCAGACTTAATTATATTAAACTTTGTGATAAGTCAAACTATATGAAAATATTTTACAGAACTGATTTGCGGTCACCAATTAACCAATTAGATCAAGTTGCAATGCCAGATTTATAGTTGAATTGTATAGTATTATTTGAATATATATATATATATATATATATATATATTGTTAATTAGCAGGAGTAAGTAGTAGACTATACACATCTTCAACATATATTATATCGGTGTTAATCTTTTGCTAATTGGTGTATGGCAGTGTAAAAATTTGAATTTGATACCTCACACATTTTTGTGGGTAAAAATAATAATTAAATCTCTTATTAATTAACTTTTGGATATATATTATTAGAGTCTTAATATATATATATATATATTGAAAAAATTGTAATTATGAGCCATTTTGAAAGGATAATTAGGGTGAATTCCACAATTCGGTTTTAGGAGAAAGACTCGGATATATGTTCATTGACATAAAAACTATGAATTAATATATTCATATGCTCAAAATGGAAAATGTGTGAATAGAAATTGAAACTCAAAGTAAACTCCTTAGTAATGAGATTTAAAAGTGAAAAGTGGGTGTAGTTTGTCCCACATCACTAAAAATTGAAGTTGGATTTGTGATTATATATTAAAATGTATTCTTACATGGGCAAGAAAAGTAGAATAGAAGGCTATTTCTCGTGCGCTCAGGCGCAGGGAGTGCAAATCCATGGTTCGAGATAGGTCAATGCGTAGGTGCGCGACCTGCGTACGGGAATATTGGCCCTAAATCTCGTGATTCTAAATAAACCCAATTTTTACGAATTATTTTTTGTTTCTGGAAAATTTGGCAACACTCCCGTGTTAATTTATACGGCTGGCAATCTGCCACATCCGTGTGGATTCAACACTCCCGTGCTAGTCCACCGACATGTCAGTGTGGATCCATACGGTTGTATCGTTGTGCCTGCAGGGTGAGCAAGGTAGATCCACACTCCCGTGTAGATCCACACGCCCGTATGAATTATGTTTCATAATGGACTTTTGAGCTTCATATCTTTTGGAATGTCAATTTCTGATGTTTTAAATATTAATTTCACAATTATTTGAGAATTACAAAGGCATTATTGACAATTTTTGAAAGAAATTACTCACAATTAATCTCATGTCTCTTCATCTAGTATAACTAGACGGTTTATACTTGAATTTTTAAGAGTTTTTATGAAAAGTTTACTTTGCTTCTTTTTGAAGATTTTCTTTATTTCTTCTCCTTTTTCTTCTCAAGTGAAAGAGCGTGTGACAAGTTAAAAGTTCGATGTAAGTAGGTGTTGTGTATTCAACAACTAGTTGGAATATGTTGTATTTTGGAAAACAAACGTCAGTTATCTTAAACACCAGTGTATGAGACGAATTTATCTTAAAAAAGTTGTGTGCTACACAAGTATCAATTTTCCATTTATATTATTTTTAAATATTAAATTAATATTTTTTCTTTGATGTTGTTTGCGTAACAATATATATATATATATATATATATATATATATGTGTGTGTGTGTGTGTGTGTGTGTGTGTCACTGTTATCGAAGGCAATGCTAAATTAGTGGAGTTTGAAATTTTGGAATAGGGAGCTAGACATCATCTATCCCATCCTCGCTTTCTATCATAAAAGAGAAAAGAAATACAACTCATGCTATAGAAGATTTTGTCTGGTTGACAAATTAGATTTGGCAGATTTTCAAGTTAATTTCCTGCATCTGCACACCAAAGATTAATGGAATTTTGTGCTATATCTGAAAAGTGAAACTATGGGTTGATATTATCTGAATTTAAATTCAATAAAAATAAATTATATGGTAAGCCTATTTGAAGGTTTTTTTTTCCTTTTACTGAAATCCTTCAAATTATCAAGTTTCAAATCAAGAACACTTAATTTTATTATTATTTTTTTTCACATAGTGACAAAGCAAAATTACGAAAAATAAGGTGAAGCACATGTATTAGTATAAATATTTACTTTTTGGTCCTTTAAATATTCATTTTGTCACTAAAATGGATCTAAATCTCTTTGATATATAAATTCATGATATACATGCATCATGACATCCTTTTAATTACATCTTGCAACAAAAATGGGTGTTTGAAAATTGTTGTTAAGTTAAGTGTCATAAAAACAAATTTTAAATTTTTTTATTTAATTACTGATTTTTTTTATTTTTTTATAAACTGTTTTTTTCAAAAATATATTTGGTGAAAGTATATATTTATTTACTTCTACTAAAAGCAGTTTTTAAAATTCAAAAAAATTAAAAATATAAAATTTTTTATGAAAAATATTTTTCAAAATCCAATCTCAAACAAGCTCAAACTAAAATTATGAAAGATGGCCCATAAAAGGGAAAATAAATAAAATACAATAAAAGAGTAATGGCAAATTGAATTATAAATTAGTTGATCAATTTATGGAATATATTACCCAAAATAAATTGCCTAATTTTGGTCTTTTTTGTAGGCAATACACCAAAATGAATCATAGAAGGTAAATAAATCAAAATCATAATTCTCTTTCTTTGATTATTATACTATATATAAAAGTAGGAATATGAGAGAGACATATAAATTTACCAAAAAGACAATCTAATTGTAAATTAGTTAATAAAATAGGTTAATTTTATTATTTGATAATTTAATTTAGTAGTGAATAATATTAATAATTAATTAATTAGAAGTCCAATTCTATTAAAACTAGATAATTATATTTTATATATAAAAAAATATGTGACTAATATTAAAACGAAAAAAAATAATTTAATAAAAAAATTAAGATAGCACAGTGAAAAAATATAATAGACAATATAATTTGTATATAATAAATAAATTAATAACCATAATAAGCAAGATAATTTGGCGGGATTTTTTTTATATATAGTATAATATAAGAATCAAATATAATTAACAACCATTAGTATTTAAATTAAATGTAATTTAATTATATAATAATTAAAATTAACTAAAATTAATTTGTCGGACAATATTATTATTATTTAATAATGATATATCCAATTATTAAAAATCATGTTCATTGCATGTGGATGTTTGGAAATAGGGAGGACATGCAAAATAACCGTGAAATATTACTACATCTATTTTTTATATGACTCATAATAATTGATAAATTAGTATTTTGATGAAATTTGAGATAAACATATATTATAATTTATTATGAATAAAATAACATAATAAGATTAAATAAATTAATAAAAAATTATATAAAAACTAAATGGTGATTAGTTACGAGTTCAATAACTAATAATTACGTGCAAGGTGAGAATATGAGAAAGGCAAAATGACCGTAAAGTACTTACTACCTCTATTTTATATAACTCTTAATAATTAACAAATTAATAATTGATAAAATTTGATAAAAATATGCACTTTTATAATTCATTTTGAATAAAATATTATAATAAGATGAAACAAATTAATTAAAAAATTATATAAAATGTAAAGTATTTATTACATCTATTTTTTATATGATTTTTAATAATGGATAAATTAGTAATTTGATGAAATTTTAAATAAACATACACTCTTATAATTGACTATGAATAAAATATTATAATAAAACGAAATAAATTAAGAAAAAAATTATATAAACATCAAATAATAATTAATAACGAGTTCAATATATAATAATCATGTATAAGACATATTAATAAAAAGCTAATAATCTAAAATATGATAAAGATAAATCATAAAATATATAGAGTTCAATTGATAAATTCAAACATGAAATCTCACAATATTAATCAACGATCAATACTATTAAACTAAAATTTCGGTAAATAATACTAATAGAAATATATATATATATATATATATATTAATCAAAATAGAAATAGGAAATTTATATATATGCACACACTATCATGTAGCAGTGCAAACTTTTTGACAAAAATTTTCCTTACTAAAATGATTACAGTAAATTCAAACCCATTAGACTTGAGAAAAAGTCTGTAAATGTTAGTGGTATTGGTATCAACTTCATGAACTGGAACAGGAAGTGGGGAACTACCCAACTAAAAAATTGGAGGAATATTTGCTACCATATACAATAGAATAAAACATTAATTATTTTACTGTTTGCTTTTGACATGTTTAATATGTTAGCAAAGTGCTTTCATCTTTCCACTTGGTGGAACCTGGACCTCATTTAGTGATTGCATGTACTGCTAAAATTCTCTATTCCTCCATGCATGTATCTTGTCATCAGAGAGAAATCCCATTTAATGCAAAAAGAATAATTAGTGAAGTTGGGTTTGGTTTGGTTTTCATCAATTTTTTCATTTTCATTTTAAATGAAAACAACAATCACCTTAAACTTTGCAAGTGGAGATGTTCATTTAGAATTCAAACTCTGCAGATTGCTTAGATTTTTCAATCAATTGAATCAAAAGCCAATTGAAGGAATTTGTTTAGATTATATATATTTAGTATTATAAATGAATATATCATGAAATTAATGGAAAATTCTTTTTAAATTTTTGATTAAATCTTAACATATTTATCTTTTATTGATGAAAAAATAACAAATATATCATTTTGTTAATTATACTAAATTTTAAAAGAAATTTTCAAATAATTATTAATTTTAAAAAATAAATTATTTCCACTGATTATAGGCTTAATAAATAAATAAATCATATAGTATAGATATGTTCCATAATTCAAAAAGTTTCATCAGTACTATCTATATGGTTGATATTTATCACCTTTTGCTTTTTTTCTGGTTGACAAATAAATTTGAACAGATCGCTCTGTTTTTCTTTATATGTATATAATTTTGCCCCTGACTTATCACCTTACACCGTGGCGACGCCATCCTCACCTTTAGAGGGACCCAAACACATTGATCCAAATACAACCACCCAATTCTCTTTTGGACCTTTTTTTTTTTCGGTTTTCCAAATTTTAAAATTCTAATTATTGGGATTATTGTTATTTGAAAGGCAAAAATTACTACCGAATATTAATTTTAATAGGTCATTTTAGGCTGTTTAATATTGAGTTTCCAAAAAATGCTTTTCGAAAATATTAAAAACTGCTTTTAGTAGAATTCGGTAAATAGATATTTTTTCTAAAATTATATTTGAAAAAAATAATTTATAAAAATTAAAAAATTCAGTCAATTAAATCAATAAAATTCAAAATCTACTATTAAAATATAAATACTCTCTTAACATAAATCTAGACTACGAATAATTAAAACCAAAATAATTTAAGTAAATTAAAACTAAAACTAAAACAAGAATAATAACTTGCTAAGGAACTCCTTTGGTCTCCCAAGGGCAAGGGGGTACATTGTTATTAATTATTATTATTTTCTTCTTCTTTATTTCCTATTCCTTAAACATTGGATCCAATAAAGATGGCTCCCAATATTTATTTTTGGGTTAATTTTATTTATAATCATTAAATTCTATTTTTATTACAATAAAATTACAATTTTTTTTTATTAAGAAAGCCACTCAATAATATTTTTATTTCACTAAAGTTATTTCCAATCAATTTTCTAATTTAGGTAACCGAAAAATTGACGTATCACTTAAAATTTAACTTGACAGCTGATGTGATATTGGAAATCTGATATGAAAGCTGATATGTTACCGAAAATTGGTCTAAAATAACTTTAGTAAAACGAAAAATATAGTTCGGTGATTTTTTAATAAATTATTTTTATAATTTTACTTTAGTAAAAATAAAATTTAGTGACTATATATGAAATTAATCTCTTATTTTTTTATATATTTTATTTAACAAACCAAACAAAAGAAAAAAAAATTGGTTTTATAATTAAGCAGACAGAAATGGCTGGTATTCGTTACAAAACCATTTGCACAGAAACAAAAAGCACATCGACAATCACGAGCGATGCAAAATAGAAGTTGACTTTGGGAGATAATAAAGCTAATTAACCAAACTGTGGGCATTTTTTATATATATCCAATTATTCATGAATTAAATCAATAAGAAATTAAGCCATAATATAATTATTAATTTATTTAAATAATATTTATATACATAATCGTTCACTATCTTTCATTATTCTAAATTATAATCCATCATATATAACAAATATTTCAAAAAATTAAAACATTTTGAAAAAATAAATAAAGCTAACATTCATGAACCTAATAGAGACTGAAAAGGTCCAAAGTCATAGACATTTTTTAGCACTGTTAATTATTAAAAACATCTATCTATTTTTTATCCACGTTCCTAGTTGACTTTAATAGAAAGTGCCAACAATATATATATATATATAGAGAGAGAGAGACAAGCACAAATATTTCTCTTAATTTAAAGAGAATAAATTAATCATCTTTAATAGAATAAATTAATAATATTTTAGAGTATTTTTATATATAGGGTATACAAATTTTTTTACAAATCCAACAAAACTCTTTATATTTTATTCATTATATTATTTTATATAAATTAATATTTATAAAAAAAATAAATAATTTTTGTTACGATGAAATAGAAAAATATTTTAAAAAAATAAAAAAAAAAATATATAGAAAATTGATATATATTAATTACAATTGAAATTGAAATAAAAAGTAATGTTTGACTCTCTAAATATAAAAAATCAATCTCACTTTCTTTTCTGAATTTTAAAAATATAAAATTAATTAAAAATTTTTTTTTATGGAATGACTATTTAAATAAAAAATATAATTCAAATAAACACTCCAGATGTTGCTGGTTAGTTGTAGCAGAGTTTTAAAAAACAATTTTGTATCGGAATTAGTGTAATGATTTTGGACCGAATCGAACCATAATATAAATTTTAAAAACATAACTAAAAAAAATATATTTATACTATATATCTCGCAGTGTATTGATATTGAAATAGCGTGTGATACGAGTTGTAGAATCTAATTGTCAACCTCCCACAAATTGTCACTTCTCTGTTTTTCAATCTTGTCAGAAAAGTCAAATGCCCCAATCCCACTATATGTCTTTCACCTTTTTTTTTTTTTCTTCTGAAAGAATATGTCTTTCACTATTCTTCAGTCACCACTCCTCACATTACATTAAACCATTAATTGATTTTGCATCGCTACTCTTCAATGATTTTACTTATAACATTGAGTGACACTTTCGAAAAAATAATAAATGGGTATGTTCTTCAGATTGAATAATAATAAAAATATCTAATATTAATTAAACATCCGTGACAACATTAATTATTATGCTATATATTGCTATAATTAATGTTTCATTTGTCATTATAATAATTAAATTTATGGATAATCAACTTGAATTATAAAGACTATTGTATGAATACATGATTAAAAAAAAAAAAAGAAATTTGTTTTCCATTGGCATCTTCACTTCCTATCGGTGAAGTCAACTATGGCTTTGTACTCCTCGCCATTAAGAAAAAACAAAGAAAGCAAGATTAAGAAAAACTTAGAGGAAAATGGACAAGAATAATGTATCATATTTATTTATATGTACTTGATAGGAAAAAAACATATGTGTCAAGTACAGTTGTTGTTACGTTGGATCTTCAACCACTTAATGTTAGTTTATATTTTAGTATTATATGTATATTGAGTGTGCTTAGTTCATCAACACTTGAAATAGTAGCTCCCACGAGTCCCGGGCAAAGGAAATGGACTCTATATATTAAAAACAAAATAGAAAAATTACTATTTTATCCCTCAAATTTGACATAATACACTAGTATCTATTTGATATTTAAAAAATATACGATTTTACTTTTTATAGTTTGACATAATATATTAGTATTCCTTAAGGTTTGAAAATTATACTATTTATCTCGTAAAGTTTCAATATATTACATTAGTTACTGCCTATAAATTTGATTTATTAGGCTTAAACCCTTGAATAAAAGAGAATATTTCTTTTTACTAGTATATTATATTCATTTTTAAACTTTAGAGGAGTACTAGTATATTATTTTAAATTATAGGAAGCAAATAATATATTTTTCAAAGTCCAATGAGATATTAGTATATTATGTTAAACGTCAAACTAGAGGGAGTAATAGTAATTTTCTAAAGAAAAATCTCTACTCAAAGGTTGTAACTCTGTTGGCATTGAATATATTTAAAAAATTTCTAGAGTTTAAATTCTACTAAACACATATCTAGGAATGAGTGAATAATTTTAACTTGTGACTAAATTCTGAACATAATTATCTCAAACTGTAAAACGGATAAAAATACCTATAGTTTAAAAGAAAGAAAGAAAATCTCAATTTTTTTTTTGTCTTGGAATCATATAATTGCAACTTCTCTGTATAATAAAATTTGTTGCTAATCTCTAATAAGTGTTGATTTTTTTTATACTGAGTAGAGAAATTAATTATTCTTTTTTATTTTTATAACGCAAGGCTTGCAGCAATATTCTCTATATTTAATATATTTGCCCACAGTAACTTGTGATATTTGTCTCCCATATATATATATGTATATATGAAGTAACTTGCAAAAAATGCACCTATATATTAATGATTAAAAAAAAATCAGATTCCTTGATCATGTTTCATTAATTATATTTATTTCCTGAAAACAAAATAAAATTCATGCTAAAATCAATTGTCTGTGCTTAACTAATCTTTTATTTCTTTTCCCACAATTTGCAACGGCAACTAATAAAAAAAAACAATGTACTAAAGACAGTATTGGGGTTGAGTAATTGAACCTTCCCCAATTTGATCAATACAATAGGAGGTAGTCTTGGTGGATAACTAGCTGGACAAGGCCAACTTTGGCTTTTTTTTTTTTCTTAATAATTTATTTAATAAATTATTATAGATCTTTGAAGTTTGAAATTGAATAAATTTTTTATTATAATAAATTATTATATTCACTTTATTGGCCTATAAATAAAGTGGTATTGAGTGAAAAAATTGGAGAGGAGAGCCTAAGTAGCAAAATCCAAGTGCATAAATTAAAAAGACATGAAGCCCACATTCAGTTTCTTCCTTATCTTCTGTTTCATGGTGAGCATATATCTAATAATACAGAAACTCTATCTTAATTCTTCATTTTCTTTTAATTAATAAAATAAGCATATATGCTAACCTATTTTTTTGCAGCTCGTTAACCTCAACCATGCAAGAAACTTACCAGAGGATTATTGGAAGAGCATGGTAAGAAATCAGCCGATGCCGGAAGCAATCAAAGATATGTTTGTTCAAGATTCAGATGCTATAAAAAAGAGCCATTTTGTTAAAGATTTTGATACAAGATCAATCGCTGTGATATACCGCAGCCATGACGAGACTACGAAGCTCAACAGCAGGCTTGATGGCAAAGATGATAATAAGAAGATAGAAGAGAAATCCTTTGTTGGTGAGCATAATTAAGAAGCCTAGTGGAATTGGAGATTCCTAACTAAATTACACAAGCAGGAGATTTAACTATAGTAGAAAAGCATGAATCCTCAGGGGCTTTATGCTTAAGTACTGCATATATATGGTTGTATTAGCTTGTATTATTTAAGTGTTGTTGATGTTGTATTTTTTTTTCCCGTATTTTTCTTCCCTGTATATGCTTTCTTGGGTTAATTACGTTTCTCCTAATTCTGCCTCAAAAAAAATAATAAATAAAAAGTTTCTCCTAATTATTCTGTTTAGTGCCCATTGGTGTCTACTAGTTATCCCTGTGGAGAATTTTGGGAGCTTTGTCAGAAAACAGTTTAGCTTTATCACCATGTCCAAATCTAACAAAGTAATATTAGTTATTTTTTTTTTTTATATTTACCAACGTTGGACTACTGAAAGCTACGAGTATATCAGAAGGCACTAAAAAATATTTTACTTTATTAAAATTTGTACCTTATTTGTTAGAAGTTCCTTCTCTAAGCACAGAACTGTATGGAGTTGTCAGGCCACACCCCACTAAACTGATAGCATCTGCTTTTGATAATAATAGTGAACTCAAGAATCTTCGGGAAAGAAGAACAGTTCATTAAGACAATAAATTCATGGCCAATTAGATGAAATTCAAATTTCTTGATACCATTTTTCACTGCTAAGATTTCTTTGAAAGTGAAATGATAGTGGTATTCAGATTCTTTGAACTTGCCGCTGGAGTCAAGAACGAGAATACTGATTTTGATACAGAAGAAAGTCTCCAAATTGAGCCTAGTCCATCAGAACAAATTGGATCATTTTCCCAAAAATCCAAAAGACAACCCATTCCTTCGTGTTCGGTCCAACTCTTTATCAACAAATATGATAAACCCATCAAAGTGGAAAAATTAAGAACCAAGCCTTAAGCCCGGTGGTTTTTACCTCCAAAATTGGGGGGAAATAAACCGGCGGAAAATTTAATTTTGTAATATGGTCTAACCTAACCAATTCAACCGGTTTTTTGGGGGTTTTTTTTTAATTTTTTGCAAAAAAATTTAATTATAAAATATGGTCCAACCTAACCAATTCAACCAGTTCAACTAAAAATTTGATCCCAAAATTAGATAGGTTAACTACAAACTAGTCAACTTGGTTAAAATAAATATGTTTTTGAAGACTTAACCCATCATTATTTATAAGATGTTATATCATCTTCTTTCTTATTTTTTTCCATGTGGAATTGTTCACTGCTTTTTATATTACTTTTCTTTTATAATTTGATATTTTTTACTTATTGTATTTTCAAGTTATATGTTACATTTACATATAATAATTAATTAAATATTTAGCTATACAAATATATAAAATATGATTTTTTTAAAAAATAAAAAAAGAATATAAGACATGTTATATTGGTCTTGTATACTATGAATGACATTTAACAATTTATATTCTATTTTTATTATGCATGAGACATTATGTTTTATTATATATAAAATATATTATATTTTATAAAAATGCCGATTTGACTATAATTCGACCTTAAACCTGCAATTCGTTGGTTTCTCCGGTTTATTGACCGAATCAGTTTTTACAACCTTTATATTTACCATAAACAAGTACAATTCAAAAGTTATAGACTAATATATGAATTTACACAGGATAATCTAAAAGAAGTGGCTTGCTTTTAATTTAGGGAATTTTACAGAAATACTAAAAAATGATACCTATTTACATTTTTACAGGCGCTCAAAGTTTTTTTCAATTTTATCGAAAATAATTTTTTAAAATTACAATAATACGTAAATGGTATATATTCAGTATACCTTCAATACACCTTAAAGATATTTTAGTTCAATTTTCACCAAAAAAATAAAAATAATTAAATCATTAAAGAAGAATAATAATAGAATTCAATCAAAATTCAAAACGTCATAAAATCTTAAACAAAACAATTCTTTTATAATACATTGGATATATCTTATGAATTATTAAGGAATTCTTTGCGAAAATTTTTTTGAGAATATCTTGGGGATACCTTTAAGAATTTTATGGAAATACCTTGATTCAATCACACATAAAACTCAACAACAAAAAAACGATTCAAAACATCTCAAATTCTCAAACAAACATTTTGTATACCTTTTGGCATACTTTGAGTATACTTTGGAAATATCTCGAGTATACTTTAGGAATTCTCAAAGAATTTATTAGGAGAAATTTCCTGATAATACATTGGGTATATCTTGATATACTTTGGAAATATCCTAAGTATATTTAGATATACTTTGTATATATCTTAGGAATTTTTTAAGAATTTCCTAAGAGAAATTTTATGGGAATACCTTTGGGATATTTTTTGGAATTTCATAGAAATATTTTGGGTATATCAGGTGATACTTTGGAATAACTTGATTCAATCATATATAAAATTCAACATCGAACCTTCGATATCCAAACAAATATCTTACATCAATTATAGCACTAAGATCGCCCATCAAGATCAAACTCTATAATAGTCTCTACTAATCTTGCCGATGATCAAAAATTCAAAACCTAACTCTAGAGCTACTCGAATCGTCCATCGGTATTCGAATCGTTCACTGAAGACTCAAACTTTAGCTAGCATATTAGATAGATGGAAGTAGTAGGTTGATGGAGACGACAAGGAAGTCGTTGGGTAGGAATAAAAAACTTTGTGGTAAAATTGAAAAACGCAAAAACCGTGAATGTGGACAATAAGTGGAATTTCCTCTTTAAATTATAAGACTTGGATATCCAGATCCAACTCAGGCCCATTTAGCTATCTCTAGCCTGAAAGTGATGCGAGGCCTTTTAAGAGGTTAGGGCCGAGGTCCAAAGTCTTACATTTATGCAAAGGCATATAGATTTTGCCGCATATAAACTATTGAGTTTATATGATAGATCGTGTAGCATTATAAATCAAAATTTATTATATGTGTAAGATATGATATTAATTTTGTAAATAAATTAAAATTACACAGTTATCAAAATACGGTGATATTTTTATAAGTATTAATTATCTGTCACTAGGTTAATTAGTCTATTAAAAAAATGTTCATTTATTATAAATTAAAAATTTATTATGAATAAAGTAAATATTCATTAATTAATTTCAAAAGTGTAATTTATTATAAAACTAAAGGTTTATAAGAAATAAAATAAATATTTATTAGTATATTAATAAATGTTCATTTATTATGAAATATAAATGTTCATTACAAATAAAGTAACGATTTATTAGTTTATTGAAAAAGTTTCGCTACTATTAAATTAAATATTTATTAGTTTATTGTGAAATATTCATAATTATAAAACTGAAAATTTGTTACGAATAAAGTAAAAGTTCATTTTATTTATTAATAAATATCAATTTTTCTTATATCAAATTAAATACATAAAGAAATAAAAATAAACATTTACTGATAAATTAATGAACTTTTTACTAATAAATTAATAAATATTTAGTTTATTAGTAATAAATCTTTAGTTTATTAACAACGAAATTTTTTCAATAAACTAATTACTTTATTTATAATAATTTTTTTTTAATAAATTAATAAACATTTCTAATAAATTAACTGATATTTAGTTTTTTCGTAATTAACATTTAATTTATTAATAATAAATTTTTTTCAATAAACCAATAAATATTTATTTTATTCATAATCAATACTTTTTAATAAACTAAAAAATACCTCAAATGTGCCCAATGAACTTTGATTCATAATGGATTATAGAGTCAAAATATACTTTGATTATAGAAGAGAAAAGAGAGACCAAAGTACTTAATATTATTTTTAAAAAAATTTTCGATTCTCATTACTCTCTTATTAATGAAGCACACAGTTATTTACTTGGATCTTAATTTCCTAAATTTTTAATAATATATAAAAAAAATCCGGTTGAATCCAGTTAAACCGATCATATTGTTAGCTCACCAATCCGATTGACAGCGTTACTATTACGCTTCCTTTATCGTCCAAAACGGCATAGTTTCATAACTTTCCTCTCCCCCCTCTCCTTCCTCTCTCTATGCCAATCCAATGACGAGGTCTTGTCGATCTCATTGTGCATTTTTTGATCTTCCCGAGTCGGAGACATGTTTTCGATGACATTCAGGTGATTATTCCGGTCGTGCCACCGCCACCGCAAAGGTAGAACCTTATCAGTTATCACACTTATAATTTGCCTCTCAAATGGTATTAATCTTTAATTTTCATGGGTTATTAGATCGTGGTTGCTTTGAATTCGATAAGGTTCGTTTGCGATCTTACGTCTGTTTCTTCTTTGTGTCTGCTACAAGATCTTGTAATGGGAATCAGTAAAACAGAAATAAACTTTCAGAGGTTGCTTGCGGCTGCACCTCAGCAGCAAAATCAAGCAAAGCTTATTCATGTACGGTCATAGCTCTTGGGACTGCAACTACTTTTTTTTTTTTTTAATAGTGCTTGTTTATTTTTCTTTATTATAATTTGAATTAGCCATGGATAATCTCAAATCAATCATTCATTTCTTTTCAGTTGGGAATCAAATTGTTTTTGATTGATAATGTAAACAATGGAACTTTGCAGTATGTTGCTACTTTACGTGAACAATTGGAACAACTGGCAGAAGAAAGAACTCCAGATGGTTTGCCTCGGTCCGTGTGCTTTTTTTTAATTTCTTCTGTTAATTTTGTAGCCAATTATGACTTTGCTGCATATTTGTGTTGGAATCAAATGTTTGAGCCTTTTACCAACTGTACTTTTCAAGGATAACTACTCAAAGTATGCATTGAATAAAAAATTTCATGACCAACTTTTTTTTTTCCTTTTCTAAATGATAATAGGCTCTCTGTTTGTTGCTTTTAAAAAATTTTCCCCTCAAAAGTGGTTCAAGTTTGATCATTCTGTAACAAAATTTCTCTAAGCTTTATATTCAATGCTATTCTAACTTCCTTTTATTAATACATCGCCACAGAATTTCAAAGGCCAAGTTGAACGATTTTTCAGAGAAGGTTGAAGCCATTGCTTCTAGATTAGCTGTGCCATCGGTGCGTTTTATGCCTTGATTCACTATTATATCAATCGTGTCATTTTGAAATATTATCTAGAGGTAGTTGTGTTGGTGATGGATAATGGATTGAATTGATGGATTAATTTTCCACTAAATTTTATGTCGAAAACTTGTTTTCCTGCTGTTGAAATGCTGGAAAATCTTAGTCTGACCTGGAGAAAATATTGATTATACTCATGTAATTAGCAGATATGATATTCATAACCATCCATACTACATGTGTCATTGGATGTTGCCTCAATTTTCTATCTTAAATTATGGATGTTGTCGCTGGTTGATGCTATAATTGCTAACCGTGTGTGGCTAAATGACAGCTTCATGTTCGGGTATCTGAAGAGCCTTTTGCTGGAAATTCTGCAAATGAAATTCTTAACGCAGATGGAGAAACTCAATTTCCCTCTTCTCCTGGCTTGAGAAGAAGATTTGCGTAATTGAATCTCCTAATAATTGCTGCCTTGCTTTTCTCTGTTCTCTCCCTTGTTGGATTATGTTCTGTGTTTATCTGATTGTCTGTCTCATCAAACAGGGCAGCCTCAAATGTTGATGATAGAGCTCGTGACACTGCTCAGGTTGATACATCATCACCTGTAAAACTGGATACTGCTGCAAAAGCACACATTGAAAAGCACAGGTACGCATACTTCTGCTGGGAACACTCAACTATGAAATTTGTATTTTATCTAAATGTGATTGTAATGAATATTATAAATTGATATACACTTGGATGTGTGATTTTTTTTTCAACTGAATATGATATTATAGTTACATGGTTCCATTGGAGAGCTGCATGACTATTTACAATTATCGTTTTCTGTCTATCCATATATAGCCTAATGCTGCTTGTTTGATAAAAAAGCACTGGGCATACACAAATGAAAGGTCCTCTGCCTTTGGGAATTTGTGTGTTAAATGCTTAAACTTTACATTATTAATTATGCTTTTAACATCTCCCAAAGTTTGTTGTGGTCTGTCTAAAATGCTTCTAAAAGTGTGTTAACTGAATTCTGTGAGATGAATATGTGGAAGTTTGTCATGATAAAAGCATAGATAGTTGAACAAAACCTGTTTCACATCTCTTATTGCTGGAAGTTCTTATTATCTTATTTTCTCCTCTAACAGAAAGCTTCAAGAGGACTTGACTGATGAAATGGTTGGGTTGGCACAGCAACTCAAAGAAAGTAGTCTTTTGATGAGTCAGTCCCTACAAAATACTGAAAAGGTAATTTTTTTTATTCTCCTGTGGTGCTTACATAGTTTCATGCATTGATGTTGGTTATAATTCATGCAAACTAATTATTTTCTGGGGAGTTGCGCAAGTTTAGTTATGATAACAATATGGACTATGGACAATAAGTCTCACAAGTTTTGGAGGAGGCAGGGTTGGATAACATGGTAGTTCATTTGTTTTGTGGAATTTCACTAGAGTTTTTCTTATATGGTATGCAATTCAACGACTGGTAGAATATGAGATGAGATTTATGGATTGATGTTTAATATCTGTTGATTTATTATTTAAAACTCTCTAACTATATTCCATAATTCCTATCTTTTCTGGCAGTGGCTCCATAGTGGTTGAGGGTCTTGTATCATCTAAAAGTTGGTTAGCTAATTTTTAAAATTTTTTCATTTATCCAGTGAAGTTAATTTTTTAGTGTTGTGAGTGAATTGAGGAATCTTCTCTATCCATCTCCTTTCACTTCTATGATTGGGACTGGATCAATATGATAATCTACTGAAAGTTCCTGTGGATTACAGTGCAGTTTCCCTTCTATGTGGATGGTCTGTTACTGTTGGACAAGCTTTTCTATTATAATTCTGGGAACTGCATCGATCATTATCATTAGGGCAATGTAACTGCTTAAATGCTTTAGTATAGGCTATTGTATGATGCTTGTTGTTGTCCTTAAAAGGATTAATCTTTGGTGTATGGTGAGAAATCCTTGCTAAGTAGACTCACATAGGGTCCGAAAAGTTTTATACAATTAGGAATCAATAACAGTTTTAGCTGCCTAGTCAGTTCATGGGGTTCCTTTCGATGAATGATGTCCGGTCATCTATAAGATAGATAACTGCTGATCAGTTAGCCTAGTTTCTCTGCACATGAAATAACTTTTGGAAAGGAAGAAGAATGGTAAAATGTAGTTGCAGAAAAGCGGAAAGATGAATTGGAAAATGATAAGATTTTTTTCATTCACTTATTTGGTGGCTTTATATAAACGGTACCTGATAATTTGTTTGAGTGCAGATACTTGATTCAACGGAGAAGGCGGTTGAGCAGAGCTTGGCTAGCACTGGGCGTGCCAATGTAAGAGCCATGGAAATATACTCAAAAAGTTCCAAGACAACATGCTTCACATGGCTCGTGATTTTTCTAATGACATGTATTTTCATAATGGTTGTACTCCTAATTCGAGTGACCTGAGATGTTTCTGGGATAAATTGAATCTTCCCTGGTGGTAGACATCGGAATACTCCAATTTCCCAATATAATTCTTTCATTTAGCCTTGTTTCATAAAATCAACTTAAGTCTGTGTAATCCTGGGAAAAAAATAGAAATCCTTTGTGTTATAACTGGGTGATACACGAGAACTAAAAGTTTGATCATTTGTCATATTTGACCATCATTTCTTGATTTATCATTATTTTTCTCATGTATTCATTGCAAAAAGAATCCTAAAACCTAAGAATTCTATTGCTTTTTTTTTTTTTAATGATTTAGTTTTGAATAGTAAATTGACTGAAATGTTTATAATTATAATAAAACACAAAAACAACATTAATATAACATTTATTATTTATTGGCACCAATACAAAGTACATAGTATTAGCCAAGTAGCTAGGCATGAAAAGTTGAAGAAAAATACATAAGATTATTCATGGATATTATTACTGATTAATTAGCTAGCTAGGCATATAAAGGAACAAAAATAAAATTATCTGCTCTAAAGAAATGGCAAACAGGCGAAGTTCCTGGTTCAATCTTAAGAAGAAGAAACGATGCATGATTTGGACTCCATTGAGAGGTATCCATATGACAAACTGCAACAGCTTCCACTCTTCCTCCATTATCACCACCTAATGAAACCATAAACACCTTATTCTCACTCTTCTGGCTGTGGCAGTAGAATACTCTATAAGGATACGGCAGCGTATGGCAAGCTACCATTGTTGGAACTGGTATCTCCATAGGCTCAGCTAAGATGGTATAATTATCTAAATTGCCACTCGATTTTCTCAAATGGGTAGTGCTCAGAACTCTGAATTGGGTTTCTATTCCGAATATTTCATGCACGAAATCATGCATGGATTCTAAAGAAGTAGCGCAAGTTTTGGTTTCGCCTTTAATGGGTTTAATCTTGCATTCTCTAAGTGTATGTTCCATGGCTTGGGCTTGAGAGGATTCTGGCGAGATGGAGAAGAAGTGAAGGAGATAAGGAAGGTGTGTGTATGAGAAAGGGATTGAATTAGCTTCTTCTCTGGTTAATAATGGTGGAGAAGATGAAGAATCTTTAATTGGAAAATACAGAGTCATTTTCTTCCCTACTTTGAGATCATTCACGGTGAAAAATACTCTCACTGAAGGGTCCAAGTGATCCATCATATGATGATCTCTATGCATCATCCCATTATCCACGCTAGGAAGTCTTAATACGTTGGTGTTTTGAGTAGAAATCATCTCCTTGCTGCTGGCTGCTCCGGTTCCATCACGAGCACACTGCCAATTTCACATTGACGAGTTATCAATATTATGATATATAATTGTGATATTACAGATAAAGCAAACATGATAAAGTGCAGAAAGATTTATTGCCAGAACAAGCAGAAGATTGAAGAGGAAGATCTTCATTGCAAATTGTATAGTGCCCATCATTTTTGCCCCTTGATTTTCAGTGAGATTGATAATATCTTGAGATTATGATATCTTTCTTGATAAAAGGAGAGAGATCAACTAGAAAAACATGATTTTCACATGGCATTAGCCTATTTAGGAATGGACCCTTAATTTTTTATTGAAAAACTTTCAATCATGTTCTTGGAAGAAAGAAAAAGAAAAAACATATATCAATCTATTAACAAATACATACTACTGCATGTAGCTGTAAATTGTATAATAAAAAATTTTGGAGTGGGACAGACATATATCATGTCAGATGGATTTGAATCCAATAATATGTTATTTTAGATATTGAAAATGGACCACAAGCCTGCTCTTTTTTTTTTTTTTAATTTAATTGCTTGAATAAGAAAATATGAAGATTAATAAATATAAAATTACCCCTAATTAACATTAAGCCAACAGTGACGGTGCTAGACAGTCCCAATACGCCGTCGTTTTACAGCAGAAATCATCTCCTTCCTGCGTTGGCTGGCAATTTCAATTAAGTGTAGGACAGATTATATTTACCGGGACAAACAGAAGACGGAGAAGGAAGATCTTCAATGCAAATTGTTTGTGTACCCATCTTTTTTTTTTTGCTTTCTTTTTTTGATGAGAGAGACGATTTCTTGAAATTTAGAAAATTATCTCTCATTGTTACGTTTCTTGATAGAAAGAAAGAGACATCAAATTGATTCTGACACATAGCTTGCATTGAATTCGAATGGACCTTTTCTTGTTAAAAATATTTTCTAAGGAAGGGAAAAAAAAAAAATACCAAGATAATCACAGATAAAAATTTCTTCTGCACACATATAAAATCCAAAATCTATCTTCAAGTGGGTGAGACATATCACGTTAAGAAGATTTGGAAATCAAATAAAATATTATTTTAACTTTTAATAATTAATGGAGTACTGTCCAATATTAATTTGCGTATGTTTGATTCAGATATTCCCATGATTAATAACATTTTGTCGTTATTTCAAAATGAAAATTCACATAAAATTGGTACTTTGTTAATATCTCCAAATGTCCAAAGGTAAATCAATCTTATTGGACAGTAATTAATTAATGAGGCTGATTGAATCCTCCATATCATATTTTGTTCAATGGATTAATGAGCGATCAATATAATTAGTTATTTTTTTTAATACTAATTACCGTAATACAACTAATAAATTTTATTAATTAAAAGATTTATTTGTAAATTTTAAAACTTTCATTATACCTCTAATATTAAATTAAATAAATAAATTTTTAATATCTAAAATCATGTCCAATCATATATTTCCATAAAAATTTTTATTTTTTTCTTTTCCTTTTCCACTATACAAATATCCAATTCACTTTACTTTTTTTTTAATGAGCTTTTTTTATTTTTTCTTATCTTATTTCTTTCGAGATACTATGTACTTTAAATTTTACGTATTATTTATCTTTTCTCCAATAATCATCGTGATATGTAAAAGTTTTTATATTTGCCATATCTACAAACATACACTGATGTATCAGTTATGATGTTAGAAAATATTCGTGTGTTGCAAGATTTCATATTATATAATCTTAATATAACCTACATAAAATGCATATATAACATATTCTGTGTGGCAATAATAATTTTATGCATTTTAATTTGCAAGAAATTGTATCATATACAGTACATATAATATAATATAACCTACATATAACATATTATCACATTGACAAACATTTTTCTTATTAAAATATATTCAATGTCATAAGAACACAAATCTTGTTTATCATACTATCTCCATATATTATATATATTACTTGTTCATTCGTATTTGGTGGATTTCTTTAGCTTTTTTTCTCTAGTTT
This sequence comes from Balakata baccata, assembly GCA_949630135.1. Classification (NCBI taxonomy): domain Eukaryota; kingdom Viridiplantae; phylum Streptophyta; class Magnoliopsida; order Malpighiales; family Euphorbiaceae; genus Balakata; species Balakata baccata. The sequence continues at coordinate 39,120 of CATIWF010042388.1, forward strand.
TATATTGCATAAATGTTGTAATTGTTTAGTGTTGATGAAATAAGCTAATTCTTTATTTTCTGCAATTTTAAATGTGTTATATAATTATGGTAGTGTTATTTGTCAATAATTCTTAAAATATTTATTGATTCCTTAATTTTAGAAATCTAAATTTTAAAATAAATAACTGTCATAAAATATTATTAGGGCTAAAGGGGTATCATAAGAATATAGATATATTGAATGTATTTCAATAATTATGTAAACAAATAATGGTATTTGTGTAAAAAACTAAAAAAAAAAAAATTACATGAAATAAAGGCAGAGATTTTGCTTTGCTATATATGCATGAATTGATGATCAATCAATTTTCTGAAATGAAACGTCCTATGAACAAAGAACAAGTTGACATTTCAAAAGCAAAAATTTCGGGCTCCAACGTATATATATTTAATTTTATTTTTAAAAGAAATTTTTTATGTCTTTCATAAACTAATTAAATAATGAAATAACATATATATATTTATATATATAGATTTATTAATTCACATCAACTAATTATGTATATATATACATATTAATATATAATTGAATTATAATGTGATAGACTAAGTATATATAAAAAATTTCTCTATTTTTGATGAAAGATGCTCTTAATTATGTAATTATCTAACACTTGTCAAGAAAAAGATATCACATGTGTAAGGGCTAGGCATTTTTTTTTTTTTAAGACTATAATAAGTAAGGGCTACTTGTTACATTGGAGTATTAATGGATCAAAGTTAAGAAATTTCCTTTAAAGATTGGAATCAGCCATGTATACCTTCAAAAGTTAATTGGTTGAATTGATTAGCCAGCATGTTCATACGCAACCAGTAACCAATCATGTTAGCCGACAATAAGTTCACTGTAATGTGGGGAAGAGTGACGAGGGAAATTGTCCTTCTGTGCAATTCTTTATTGTTTTGATGATCCTCAGCTGGATACATACCATATGCTTCTGTGCCTGCGTGAATCATATGAGTCATCTACTTCATGTATTTTTGTGTTTTGCTCTCCCTATATATAGAGAACGTAATATGATGATGATGTAGTATAGTTTTCCGAAGGAAGAAGAAGAAGAAGAAAATGGAATCCGTCTTCACTTTCATCACTCTCTTCTCACTTCTTTTGGTAAGTATTTCATTCCATTTATGTTCTTTCATTTGTAAAGATCTTATCTTTCATACTTTTTGATAATAAATTAAAGACTGTTTAATTAAGGATTTTCTTGATTAAAGTTAAAATATTCAGAGGTTATGACATTATATTCTTAATTATTTGAGCAGGCAGCAAATACCATCGATGCAAGAAAAGACATGGGTGAATACTGGAAAGGAATAACAAAAGAAGCTGCAGCCTCAACTGCCCCCAGGGAGAGACCCGATTGCCACACATCTCAAACTTTTGAGCTCAACGAACACAAGAATTTCGGGGAAATTCCCTTTGATGTTTCTACAAATTATAATGAGATAAAACCCTCCAACTCATTTGCCGATGATTTTGGGCTCAAGAAACACAAGACCAACTCATTTGCTGATGATTTTGAGCCAAGGCCTAATGTTTCCATTTACGACAATGATGCCGGCCTTAAGGAGGATAAATCTTATGTTAAAGATTTTGAACCGAGGCCAGATGCTACAATTATAATTAATTAGTTAACAGAGAAGCAAGGTTTCACAAGTCCTTATGTGTGTTTCTCTCTGTCATAATTAGAAATTACTCCAATAAATTGTTTGTGTGTTTTATGCATTTGATTATCATGCAATGTACACTGTCTCAACTCTGTTTGTATCCATTTCTGTCCAACATATATTAAAATATTTATATTTTATAAATTCGCTCAAATTATATTAAAATACTAATGTTTAATTAAATGCGGTTAGAATAAGTTAATATAAAATAAGTTGAAATAAGTGAACATGATAGTTCCGGAAATAGTTCGTAGTTGTAAAATTTATATGATTGTAATGTGTAATAATTAATAAGTTCTAAAAAAAAAAAAGTGTAATAATTACCGATTTATGTTTTAGCTAATAACTAAAACTATTAATAAAATGTTTTATATGGGACAACAACTGTTGAATATATGGTTAGCGGTTAGTAGCAGTTGCCATTGCAATTTAGGACTGACAACACATGGATTGGGCTCTTTTATCTCCATTCTCAATTATAAATTTATATTTTTGTCTTCTCCAACATTTCTATATACGAAGAAATAATATTAATTTCTATTTTCGCCCTAGGTGAGGTTTGATATCCTCGAGTGGAGTCTCTATTTTTTGGATATCCAACAAAAATAAGTTTATTAATCCTTATAATTAATTTTGTATTTATATGATATAAATTAATTTTTTTTTATATGAGGATAAAATTTTTAAAATCTTAATTTTTTTATTATAATTTTAAGATTTTTCTCCAATACAATGTAAAAATTACATCTTAATATATTTATATAAATTAAAAAAATATTCTTTCAAATACTATAATAAATTTGTATTCAATAAAGAAATAAAATTAATATATATATATATATATATATATGCTTCGAGATAGGGTATGGACAAAGTAAATAAATACCATTTCCACTTTATTCTTACTAAATATTATTTCAAATTTTCCTGAAATTCGACTATATCTCGTCAAAAGTCAAAAAATTCATCTAGTTTGGAGCAGATTTGGATTGAATAGCTATGAGTGTTCGCGGATCGGATTGGTGTGGGTTAGACATATTATTCAATCCAATCCACAATTTGCATATTGAAAATTTTTTTATCCAACCCAATCCACATATATACAAAAACCAATACAATCCAATTTACAATTGCGGGTTGGATTGGATCGATTTGCAGTTTAATTTTATATACTTTTTATATTTTTTAATAATAATATTAATAGTTCACAAATAAATATCTATAATGTCCCACAAACCTTTAATACGCTACATAAAGTATTTAATATCAACTCATATTATAAAAATTACAATAGAAATTTTCTAAAAAAAATAAAACTAAAAATTATAATCAAATTATTCCATTAAAATTCAATAGAACCAAAAATTCAATATAAATGAAACTGCAACAGTAGAACCTACAATAAAAATAAATACAGAAAATTCATATTTTTTTAAGTTTGAATTAAACATAAAAAAATGTCATTTAATGTGGTTGTGGCATTAAGATAAAAGAGAAGTGTGGGTGTAGGCGGCTGTCAAAGGAAAATGGGGCTGCAATTGGATATTATGATTTAAAAGAGAGAATATAAATCTTATATATTTAATATTTTTCTAATAATATTAAATATATTATAATTTTAATATATAAAACTATAAATATTTACTATTTATAAATTTCAAAATAATAATATATATTTAACAATTTTTTTAAATTATTGTAGTGATTATATTATAAATTCAAAAATATTATTTTAATCATATTAATTACATTTTTATAATGATTATATTCATAAAATATAAGAATTATGAATTTTCTAATTATACAATATATTTTTATATAAATAAACATAAATTCACTTTTATTTTTTTAATAAGATAATAATAAATGTAAAGATATATATGATATATTAGAATTTAGAGAAAATTATGATCTTAAATTTGCATTATGAATGTAAAAAATTAGTATAAATAAATATATATTTATAATATTTATTATATATATATATAGATTGTGCAGATAAATTTGTATATTTAAATATAAAAAATTTAATCCAATCTACAAAATACAGTTTGAAAAAAATACAAACCAATTCAATGCACTGTATTTTTTAACAACATATTGATTGTGAATTAGTTCGGATTGATTTGGTTTGGGCAGATTTGTGAACAAACCTAGCTGTCCTTGCTATACCACTGGATGTGTCGTTTTCGGCCTTATTCTATAAATGGGCCTGTTATCAGATTATTGGACTAGGCATTTATCTTAGGCTACATGTAAGGGTAGGCCCTATACTAAGCCCATTATTTTTTGTGTTTCCCTTTGCAATTTTTTTAAAAAAAAATAATAAAAAGAAGAAAAAAATATTTATGGTTTAACAGCCTATTTTGAATGAATGAATTTGTCAAGTTTGTAGAATTCATTTACAATTTTAGAAATTGGATGTTTAGAATAAATTAATTGTTTATTAAAATTTTTAGAATTAAATTCATAAAATGAATTTATAACTAAAATTAAATTCTAGCAAAATAATTTATAAATTTTACAAGATAAATAAATTTTAAAGACAAAAACGTCATTATTTACTTTTATTTCTTTTTTTTTTTTCATTTTACAAACACAATTTACTTTTTTTTTTTCCTATTTTCATCTTCTTTTCTTTTTATTTTTCAAGAGCAACTAAACTCTATAAGCTTTATTACATTAACTTTATCAAAATATATAATATTATAAATAATAATTATAACTATAACTTATGATTATATTTGAGATTTAAAAAAAAAAACTATTGTAAGTATATGTCTACGTAAAATTAGTTTATTCCTATATAGATTTAATCTTAATGTATATTTATGCATATTATTCTTACATGAATTTACAATTTTTTAAAGTCATTAGTTTAAAAAAAAAATGTAAATAAATATCAAATTTTCAATTTATTCCAAATACAATTAAATAGAATTCAATATTTTAAATTTGATAATTTCAAACATTAAAATTCATTTACTTGGAATTTATTAACCAAAGTCGAACATAAACACATTGGATTTTTCATTAACCGGTTGTTAATTGTGAGTATTAAACTTGTTTTGTAATATTTACACTCAAATGTCTTGTTTCTGGAGAATTAAGTATGAATTCCGAGCATTCTAATAGATTTTTTTATTATTATTTAATTTTTTTATTTTGATATAATATATTAATATTTCTATAAATTTTAAAAATTATATATATTTTATAATTTAACATAATATATTTAAAATTTAAAAATTATACTACTTACCTTCTTAATTTGACGGCGATCGCATTTACGGTGGATACATAAACGGAGAAAAGAAGCGAGCCGGGTGAAATCCTACCCCGTTGGCCATTGCCACTCCTATTACTGCAAGCACACAGTTACAGGATTGCAGAGACGATGAATCCGCCTCAGATTTGCTATTGCCAGATACAACCTTGAAACAAACTTTGCGATAAAAAGTAAAAAATCTTTTCATTTACCGTGGAAGCAGTAAATTTGCATCTGCTGATATCAACACACAGAAATGGTGTATATCTTCTTCACCATTTAGAGTCAAAACCCCTCGACGAACCCATTTAATGGAGAAACCGGCAGGGAGCTCAGGCGCGGCGGGTGCAGAGTCACCGGCATCAGCTGAGCCCGCGTCTTCACGGCGCCGAGCCGGAGGGCAAAAGAGGAAAGCCAACACGCTCTCAACATCTAGCTCTTCATCTACACCGTCGAAACGGCTAACTCGCGATAAGGCCGCGATCTCTCACTCTCCGATCCACAACGGCGGCCCGTTAACCAGAGCACGCTATAGCCCCAACAATTTGGCGTCTTCAGCTCCCGCAGCTGCTACTGGATTTAAGCTCGAAGAGAAGGTGGCTTTGGCGGCATCTGAGGCTGCGACAGTGTCAGCGCCGGAGAAGGAGTTGAGTAAGTTGGAGGAGCTGAAGGCAGCAATAGAGGCGGAGTTCGAGTTTATCAGATCTCGAGATTCTAATGCTCATGTGGTGCCTAACCATTGCGGTGAGTGTTGTGGCAGCATTTCGCGGAAAATTAAATTTCTTCATTTTTCTTGGAAGTTGACTTTTTCCTATTTGGTTTCTAGGAAAAAGCGAAATTCTGGCACTTTATGTTGGTATCGTTGCTAAATTGGGTTCAATGCAGCGACTCTTGATTTGATTTTTTATTTATACGTTCTCTTCTTGTCTGTCGTGTCATGAAACTGCTGTCATTGTGCATTTTGATGGAATGTTAGTGGCTTTCAATGATGAAGGAAAGTGTTAATAGATTACTGGATTTAAATTGGTGAATCTAGGGCTTTGTTTGGAAGTTTGCTGGTTTTCTGCGGTGTGGATATTTGGTTTCAATTTGTTGCCTCATTCTGAGCTCGTTAGTGTTTCTGATGAAAATCTTCAGCCGAAGAAAATATTTTTGTATACCTTATTTTGATTAAAACTTCAGTTTTCTTGCATTTAATTGGCTTGATACTGTTTAACTTCTTGAAACATGAGTTTCTTTAACATAGGTTGTCAAAGCGAGAATATAAGCAATTATCTGAAATGTTACTTAATCAGGCAATGTTGCTCTATTTGGACTACAGGTTGGTTTTCCTGGACAAAAATTCACCCCCTTGAGGAGTGTAGTTTGCTTTCATTCTTCAATGGGAAATCCCAAATCCGGACACCAGATACCTATATGGAGATACGTAATTGGATTATGAAAAAATTTCATCAAAATCCAAATGTACGGATTGAATTGAAAGATCTGTTAGAGCTTGAAGTTGCAGATGTAGATGCAAAGCAAGAGGTGCTAGAGTTCCTGGACTATTGGGGACTGATTAATTTCCACCCATTCCCGCAAATAGAGTCTAGTGCTGATAATGATTGTGATAGAGCAGCAAAAAAGGAATTGTTGCTTGAACAATTGTTTCACTTTAAAACCATTCGACCATCCCCACCTGATTTTGCAAAGCCTAACCTCTCAACTCCATCCATGCCATCTGGGTTTCCTGAGTCTTCAATTGTAGAAGAGTTGGTGAGGCCTGAGGGACCATCAGTTGAATACCATTGCAATTCTTGTTCAGCTGATTGCTCTCGCAAGCGTTACCATTGCCAGAAGCAGGTTGGTAGTTTTCTAGAACTTATCTGTTGCTTGCTGAAGAAGGGATAGACACATGCAGTACATAATGCCTTCTTTTAGGAGGTCCCAGTTTTGCACCACTTGAATTAAGAATGTTGTCTGGTCGAGTACAAACATACATTTTCATGCTGAATCTTTTTGCTAGATATAATTTTAATATGCAGAAATCTCCTATTTGTTCTATATTAACACTTTGTGAATAAAATGGAGATGAAATGCCTTCCAAACACTGTTTTAGGTATTAGATTTTAATTGTATTGATAAAGCTAGCTGCATTTTTCATTGGAAAATTAGTGCATAAAATTGGGATGAAATGTGTTCTGAACTCTGTTTTAGGTATGAGATTTTAATTGTATTGAAAGGGATAGCTGCATTTTCCATTGGACATAAACTTTTGCTTTTCATAGTCGTGGGAAGTGGTCTTTCCATATTAAGGTTCCTTATATTTGGGATCTTTCTTCACACTGAAAGGCTTCCTGTGTAAGATTGGATTGGAATCCTAAGATGCTAAGAAATGGGAGTAATGAAAGCATGTTAGTTTGCACTAGCTGGTGGATGATGATAGTTCATAATGTAGAGAATAGTGGCCAGCCAGTTGGTTTCTTATTTTCATTGAGAAATCCTTTTGGACAGGATGCTAATGGGATGCTTCTATCAAGTCAAATCATTGTTTATTTGCTTTTGTGGACTTGCTATTATAGAAGTCAAATTATTGTTTGCATCTTGTTCAGCTTGAGGTTTGGTTTTTTATTTTTATTTCAATCTGCAGAAGTTTCTGAGAATGACACTTATTAGAATGGAGAAGAGAACTCCAGTTTATGAAAATTTTCTTATTAAGGCCAAGAGACTAGGAAATATATGTGTATGTGGGTGTTGATTACTATTTTGTTTAAGATTTAATAACAGAATCCATGCAGCATGTCCAAATAGCAGTGGACGATAATCTCTGGTACCCTCCTGTCTGTTTGCTTGCACTAGAAGCAATGCCCTGAATTCACTACTGGCACTGTCAATATGGCGTGATTAACAAAAATTTTGTGGAATTTCTTTTATTTTTAATACTAGGATTTTATGAACTATTAATTAATTTGCTACTCTTCAGTTTCTTCAAGATCTTCAATTCTGATTATGTTCTTGTATGACAGGCAGATTATGATTTATGTGCTGATTGCTTTAATAATGGGAAATTTGATTCGAACATGTCATCATCAGATTTTATTCTCATGGAGCCTGCTGAGGCTTCTGGTGTAAGTGGTGGAAAATGGACAGACCAGGAGACCCTCCTCCTCCTTGAAGCTTTGGAACTTTATAAAGAAAATTGGAATGAGATTGCAGAGCATGTTGCCACCAAAACTAAAGCTCAATGTATATTACATTTTGTTCAGATGCCAATTGAGGATGTCTTTTTTGACTTTGATGATGATGTAGTTGGGACTTCTGGAGAAACTACAGATCCACCTGCAACTGTTGATGACTCATCTGTTCCCAAAGATGGGACAGAAACAAATGAGGATAAAAGTGGTATGGAGGATGATCAGACTCACCCTTCCACGGTGGAAGCTCCAAAACCAGAAGATGCTAGTGAAGTAAAAGGTCATCAGGAAACTGTGAAATCAGACGGTGCCTATGAAGCATTAATTGATGAGGAAAAACTCAAAGATACTAATCGAGTGAAGGATGCTCAGCTTACTGATGAAAATATTGCACTTAAAGCTCTTAGAGAAGCTTTCGAAGGTGTTGGTTATCTTCCTACTCCTGAAAACAGACTTTCATTTGCTGAACTTGGAAATCCAGTCATGGCTTTAGTAAGTCAAATTTTAATATGTTGAGAGAAAATTCAAGCATTTTATTAGGTGCATGTGGGCACTTTAATAGGGACCCTAAACAATTATATTTGGTACATTTTAAAGTGATCTTATAGTATAAGATTCATATGATCTTATCAATTGCTACAATATTTTTCTCAAATAAACCATATATTATTCTAGGGCAACTTACAGTAGCTTGCTAAATGAAGGCTGATAGAAAACAGAGTGAAGGTTTACTGGCACAAAATCTGTAATTGGATTTAAAAAGGCATAAGTGTTCGACAATTTTCTTTATTTTTGGCTTTTTCCACCTTTGCACCAGTGGTTTATCTGAAAAGTGAAATAATTGTTCTTGCCCATCTTCAACATTGGTATAGTTTAATCCCTCTTTCTATATAATCTGTCCATGCATGTATCCCCTTTCTATATAAATTAAAAGATGAAAACGGGTGACAGATTAGTCATGAGACTTACACCTAGGTCTTTTGCAATTCACCTGTAAATTGTAATTAACGCCTTTAAAATACATTTTATCACTTCCTTTACAGGCTGCATTTTTGGGAAAACTGGTGGGTAGTGATCTTGCTGCCGCTTCAGCATGCAGCTCTTTGAAATGCTTAAATAGTGATTCCCCTGGCATGCAGATGGCAGCACAACACTGCTTTCTGTTGGAAGATCCACCAGATGACCGGAAGGAACCAACTGGTCTTGATAGGTACATAGACCTCTTCCATGCTTTTTTCCTTTTTTTTTGGGGGGGTGGGGGAAGGAGGGGCAGTTTGTGTTGTGTGTTTGTCTCATGTTAAAGGAGATATGCAGCAATGCCTTTGAAATGGCTCAAGATGCTCCAAAAGATAACCAGGAGGGCCAAGCACATAAAGGAGATGACTCTACGTCAATTTTAGATAGTCAAGATCTATCAAATGATCATAGTAACAAGAAAAATGAAGAATCTGCTCCAGAAGATAAGCAGCAACCAGATACTTCAAATGATGATTTCACGGAGAAAGTAAACAGTGCAAATGAAGCTAGCAATGCAGTTGCTACTGAGGAAGTTGAACCTGGTAAATTGAAGGAGTCCAGTGAATCAGAGTTGCAAAAGGACTCAAACAATAAATCCCCCAAGTCTGAGTGTGCACCAAGTTCCATGAAGAATACAGAAGGATCTTTCAAAGCCATGCATTCGCAGCTTACAGAGGTCTCTAAAAATGCGGATACAGTGTCGGATTCTCTGCCTTCTGAAAACAATAAGACTTGTCAATCAGTTGCATTGGTTTCAGTTGAAGAGCACTCTCAACCTGCTAATGCGTCAAAGGATGTAGACATGGTGTCGGATTCTCATCCATTGGAGAAGAATGAGGAACCAACCAAATCAAATTCAGTAGGAGACCACTCTGAGCCCACTGAGGCATCAAAAGGTGTGGACATGTTGTCTTCACTGCCTTCAGAAGCAAAGGAGCCTCAGCAGCCGGTTGCACCAGATGAAGTGGTTGAACATGGAGCAGCTACAGGTTTCTCTCTCTCTCTTTCTGAGGTGTGGGGTGGAGGGGAAGTCTAGTCATATTTAAGATGATAGAACTTGAACATCATAGTCAAGAGTTGATATACTTGCCATCGAAGAGAGTTATGTCATTAAAGTGTTGTTCTTCTTAACTGGACAGATAGGAACTCAGTTGATTCAAGATACTTAGCCTGAGCCCCGAGTTTCATTTTTCCCCTTAAGTTTTATATCCTTATTTTTGGTTATTGTTTGCAGCTGAGGGCCAAAAAGACAGTAAGGAGATTAAAGATGATCATTGCATCCATAAAATAAAGCGTGCAGCAGTCTCTGCACTCTCAGCAGCAGCAGTAAAGGCAAAACTTCTTGCAACCCAGGAAGAAGACCAAATTCGACACCTTGCTGCATCATTAATAGAAAGACAGGCATTTTCATATTTTAATGGGCTCTCATTGTTGTTATCTAATGTTGATCATAGAGATTGGACCTTTCTGATTTTTTTTTTTTTGGTGCAGTTGCATAAGCTGGAAATGAAGTTGGCTTTCTTTAATGAAATGGACCACGTAATAATGACGGTCAGGGAGCAACTTGACAGATCAAGGCAAAAGCTGTACCATGAGAGAACGCAGATAATTGCAGCCCGACTTGGGTTGCCACCATCCTCATCCAGAGCAATGCCACCAACATTACCTACCAACAGAATTGCAATGAACTTTGCAAACACAATACCAAGACCCCCTATGAGCATGACTTCCCAAAGGCCACCAATTTCAAGACCTGTGGGAACTATGCCTCCTACCTCTTCCAACACATTTGTATCAACGGCTACAGCAGGAAATACAGTTCGGCCTTCTGGCCAGGACAAGCTCTCATCAGTTGTGACAAAGTAGTCTTTCCTCAGGATGAATGCAAATAGAGTTCTATTGATTTTTGCACACCATTGGTCACAACCACTTTTCCTAGTAAGCTTTCTTTGTACCCTCATTCTATTCTGAATCTTAACAGAGGTGCTTTGTGAACTCGAAATTTACAAGGTGGTTACAGCCTCATCCTTTAGACAGTTGCTGATAAAACTAAGTCAAGAGTATGGTGGGGAGAGTTTGAAGTGGAAAAACTGGAATATGAATAACTGGAGGACTGATTCCGAAATTGCTAGAGGCTAGAGCTACTATGGGCTCCCAACTAGTGTCTATAAGCATAGATGCTTATATTCTGTTTTTAATGCCAATACTTATTTTATTACCTAAAACAACTAGAAATAATTCTTTGATATAAAAGATGGAAAGACAGAAGCATTCCCACTTGTATAATATCTTTTTCCAATTATCACCTGTCCCTCTAAGCTTTAGCATTATCAATCACTTTGTAGTTAAAATGGGAGGAAGATGATGGATTATGGGTGCTAATAATGGTAAAATGATACACCCTTCAAATATCTGAGTTTGTTGAAATAAATGTAGGGTCCATTGGATAGGGTGACATGAAACCAAAAACGTGTTTTTGGGTTTAGTTTAAACTGTTTAGTTTAAGATATATTGTTGTAAATGAGATAGGAAAATTCATGTTTAAGATGAATTCTGGAGTGCACAGAAAATTACTTCCACACCTTGATATAAGTACATCTATTAATTTGGTTTTAATTAATCTATTCAACTAAATATCTGAACTACATCAAATTCGAATGTTTCATTTCGAAGGGCTATCTGCCCAAATGCGGTTTATATATCTTTTTGAATGGTGAGACTTGGTTTTCTTGATGTTTAGGCATTTCAATCATTTCTATATTATGGTTTTTATTGCTCTGAACTTAACGGATCCTATTCAATTGTATTTGCTCTTAATGCTGTTTTTATCATAACTGCCTTCTTTGGTTATTATAGCATTGGCTTCTTAGAGAATTTAAGGGTTGACAACACAGATCTTTGATGAAATTTTCTTTTTGGATCCAGTTAATACTTGTAGGGTTCTTGAGGCACGGTTTCAACTCGAGCATCGGGACCAATAATCAGAAGAAAGCTTGTGTTTAGCTGGCATCTCATCCTTGAATTTATCTGAGGAAAAATTAGCTGGCATATTCCTTTATGAAGACACTATCGGAGCGTTGATCTGACATGTAGCTAAAAAACGTGGAGATAAAACACAGAAAAACTACACCCACTTTTAGTAGGAGACATGGGGATGAAATCTTAACTCATGGCTTGGGATTTTGCTGATGGTTGCAAACTTGTAATCTAAATATGTTGTAGACATACTATGGTATTGTGTAGTTTGTTGTAATGATCTCTAGTATCTGTTGCCTCTCCAAGATTGCAGGCTGCCCTTGTACGAAAAGGCATATTCGGATTAATGGATTAACGCGTACTTCTGCTATTATTATTATTATTATTATTACACGTGTGTTGTACAATCCGCATTTTAACAGTTAGAAGACTATCAATAATATCCTCATTTTCCTTGGGCCAAGAGCTACTATATCCACCCAATCCCCACTCTCCAATTTTCCCCTTAAAACTTCTTTTATTGCCAGCCTAAAGTTTAACCCAAGCAGAGGCATAATCAACCTCTAGTTTCACTAATTTAAGGAGTTCAGTACCTGCAACTGCTTTCAAGACTTGCATTTTCTCATACGACTGATTCCTGAACGTTGCACCAAAGCATAAAAGCATCGTTTCAGCTCGCCACCACCCCCGCAATCAATTTATGGGATAGTTTGTAGTCTTCGTATTATAAATATTCACAATTATACCACGTTGTACCTATTGTATAAAATGCACAATTTTACATCAGATACAGAAGACATGCTTCTTTTACCACATTAGATTTGTCTTTTTGTTTACCTTGTAACCGTAAAATTACAAATGAAATTCATGATAAATTATAGATCTTAAAAAAAATTAGAAAATAGTTTTCAAAATAAACGAAACAAAATTTGCACAAGCAGAGTAATAAAAAATCAAATTTTTTTTTAATAAAAAATTAATAATCTTCAAAATAGTCTGAGAGGTAAATTAACCGTTCATCAGATTCAAAAAGAGTTTTACATAGAGGACGTTATAATGCATCCTGCTTACATGCGCTTCTGCCTAAAAAACTCAGAACATCTTAAATTGAATAAACCAAAAACATAAAAGACAGTACAGAGACTAGGAACAATGACATTTCGGTGCCTAAGAAGAAATCAAACACGAAAGTGAAGAAATCAAAAGCAGTTTTTACAGGACATCCGAACCAGCAGCCGTTGACCAATTTGTTCCCCACAATCACTAATGTACAGTAACCTCATGCATACCAATTTAGAATGGGTAAAACGAGGGGCCAAATCACTTATAACAAATGTAAAAGATATTATTGATGCTGATGAACGAAGCCATAATTTAGCACTCGCATCCAGTTGACCTAGGCTGACTGCTTGTTCCAACATCAATGGTGTCTGGCAAGTATCTTCACCCCCATAAAATTGCCACCAGTCACCACATCACCGCCAAAAAAAGAAAAGAAAAGAGATTAGTGTCACTATTCGTCGCACAAACAGAAAATGGATACATGGGATCAAAGTTTAATCATTCTCACTACAAACTAAAATGAAACAAAAAGATTAATAGACTCTTGTTAGAACTATTAAATCCGATAAGCATTGATAGACTTCCTAGCTACTTCATACCACCGATTCAAAATTTAAATGCACTAACATACCGGTCAGATGAACAGATATGCATTTCGAAACATTAGGACACGTATGATATCACAGTATATTTTTTATTCTAGTTTTTAAGAAATCAAAAACTGTTTATCAGTTTTCTATTTACTGTGTGAAGATGGAAAGATAGATAGTTTTACAACTTACATCTCTTCCTCTTCACTCTTCAGAGCATTCTTGGCGATGCATTGGAAAGCTTCTTCCACATTAATGCCTTCTTTGGCAGAGGTCTCGAAGTATGGGATATTCCCTTTTGAGGCACACCAAGCTCGTGCCTTCTTTTCTGAAACCTGAAGTTCAGGAGAAGCAGTTGTATATATAAGAATATGCACAGGCATGTGCATAAACATACAGATACAGTGCAGCAAATTTAATATACATACCACTCTACTATTCCCACCATCTACATCAACCTTGTTTCCAAGAACAACAAATGGAAAATTCTCTGGGTCTGAAGGACTTGCCTGCAGAGAGGAAGATTTCCATATGCATAAAATCATCAAAAAAACAACTGCCAAAAACATGGATCCTGTTCAAGAACCTTGCATTTGCAGACAGAAAACAAATACCTGAATAAGGAACTCTTCCCTCCAGTTATTAAGGTTATCAAACGATTTCATTGAATTGACATCATATACAAGGACACAGCAATCAGCACCACGGTAAAAAGCAACACCAAGGCTTTGGAATCTTTCCTGGCCAGCTGTATCCCAAATCTGTCAAATAACAGAGGAAATTGTTTGGTTACAGCAACTAAGCACAATTTAAACGAATCAAAATTCTAAGTACCAGCTGGATATCGTATTAATTATTAGAAATATTACCCAACAAAAATACCATATTACCTCGATTTACATTCCGAGCCATGTGATTTTTCTTTCCTGAGGCATTAAGTCCTGTGGTTTCGTTTTAATGCAATTTGGTACCAAAGCATCTAATATCACTATTTTTTTTTTACAATCTTTATTGCTATTAAAATACAAATACAAAATGATTTTTAAGTGATTTGACATATAACCAAATAAAATAAACCCTCAGCGAACTTAAAAATACGTTTTTTTTTAATTTTTTGTAAAAATGGAAAATAAAATCTATATATTATAGATCCTGCAACGTAGAGCTAGATGCTATATCATTAAAATATTTATTTGAAATGGTAATTCAGGTTATTCAAGAAAGGCCCATCAAAAAATAAAATAATAGCACTGGATTGCTGCAAAAGGCGAGGAAAGACCCACACCATCTCTTTTCTAACAAACTCACTCTACTGATTTCATAATAGAAATATATTTTTAAAATATCAAGGATGAAAATGAAAGTTCTGCACCTAAAAAGCATCAAACTGCTGCCCAACTCGAACCACTTACAGTCAATGCATATGGTACTTTGGTGCATAGGTGAACATTGGGTTACATCATTGTTAGAGTAGGACAAATACTAAACCAACCTGTAGAGTGAAGAGCCTATCTTCAAACTGCACTTCCTTAGTCAAGAAATCAGCACCAATTGTTGCCTTGTATTGATTACTGAACTTCTTATTAACATATCTAAAGTAAAAAGTTAAGAAAACAATAAGGGAAGATGAAAAGCACCAACCACTTTAATGAGGCCAAGCATTTTTACCCCCTAAATAAAATAAGTAAATAAATAAATAAAAGGAATTTAAGTTATAATCACATAACAAATAAGTGAAGGATACTGATTCATCAAAGAGGTCTTCCCCACCCTGTACAACAGAACCAAATGCAATTTTATTAGATGAAACTTCATCAAAACAACCTCAGAGAAAGTCATCATCATCGGCAATAACTAAGAAAGGCATACAATTTACCGAACAGAAACAATGGTAAACAACTAGAGATCGCCTCATAGGTACACCATTGGCATTAAGCGAATCAAACACTCAATACTTAAAGAAGAAAATTGGTAAACAGAAAAATTATTCAATTACTGACATAATTAAATCCTTGAGATTCATGTTCTTATTGAAAAGAAAAATCCCGACAAAAATTGAAAAAAAATTTAAGTACCTACAATTCATTTCGAATCAAACAAATGGACATCTCATCAATCAGATCAAAATTCAACTCATCAAGTTAAACTAAACGGGCGAAAAATTCATAAGATCTCAAAAGATCCGCCTTATCCACCAACGAAACCCTATAATTTCCACATACAGAAAATAATTACGTATAAATAGGTGTTACTGACCCGCTGTCGCCGAGGATGATGACTTTCAAAAGAGTTCTTCGTCTGGAAGGCATGATTAATTGATAATACAAAAGTAAATTTGATCCGATTTGCTAGGGTTTTTTTATTTTCTTCTTTCTTCCTTTCTTTCGGGGAAGGGAAAAAAGGAGGAGGAATTTGCGTTTTTTCTTCTCTTCTCGCTTCCCTTATCGTGTCTGACTCTAATCTACTGCTACGAGACGAAGACTAGCTGTTCAATTTTTTTTTTCTTCTTTCCCAGAGAGAGTCGGGTTTGCAATCTGCTCTCCCATGAAAAGCTGGAGCTGACCTGTAGTTTGTTTATTTAAATTTTTTTTTTTTTAAATTTGAATTGAGAGTTCTGGAACGACTGGTAGGTGATGTAAAAGCCCAATTTTTTTTTTCTTTATTTTATTTCTTGGGCCACTTTTTTACATTTGGCATTTAAATTTTTTTTAGTTTTTTTAGTTTTGATATTTATATATAGATAAATATATATTTTTTAATAAATATATTTAAGCAAAATGATTTATAAAAATTAAAAAATCAATAAACCAAAAAAAAAAATTTAAATCGGCTTTTTGATCACATTAGAATAATTCTAAACTCCAATAAAGAGTTATACTATTGAAAAAATTGTGTGATTTCAATAATAATAATTTTTTTCCTTTGTGTGTGAAAATAAAAAATGTTTGAAACGTAAAAAATAAAATATACATATAATTATAATTTTCAGCCATTTTCTGAAAATTGTTCATCATCATTTGAATCAAGTATATCCTACTAAATAAGGTGATATGGCGCTATATGATGATTTATTAATTAGTCATACTCCATAATGTGCATTATAACATAAAAGCAAAATACATCAATCTTTTTAGGTTATAATTATATTTATTAAGTCTCTCAACTTTTATTAATCGTCACTGGTTATGCTATATTAACATGCTATTCTAATTTGACATAATATACTAATATTTTATAAATATTTGAAAAAAATATAATACATTAGTAAAAATAAATATTCTCTTTTGCTTATAAGTATTAGTCTAATAAATCAAATTTATAGAGACGTACAACTACAATATGTCAAAACTTTAAGAAATAAATAATATAATTTTTAAATCTTATGAGAGTACTGGTATATTATATAAAACTATATAGAGAATAAATTATATATTTTTTAAATATAAGAGAATACTAATGTATTATGTCAAATTATATGAAATAAATAGTAATTTTTTCATTAATTAAACAAATCCATATTACAATTGCACTCATTTTCTCCACAAATATATACTTGATCAAGAAAATGTTATGCCATAAATATAATGTAAAATTTTAATAAAAGTAAATAAAAAATTATAATTAAAACTAAAAAAATCCAATAAAACTAAATAAATATTTAAAATTTTAATTAAAAAAGTGTATAATTTACTTATTTTTTAATTTTTATACTGAAATCTTGAATTTAAAATCATTTATACTACTATGGCACATCACTGACATTAAGACGCCATATTTATGCGCTATTCTAATTTCTAATGTCACAATTAGTAATACAAGTATGGTGACGTGGCGCTATATGATTAGTCAGACTCCATAAGATGGTGCATTGTATTTTTATGCTTCTTCGAAATTTCACCTCCATAAGGTCGCATATGGTAACTCATTGCACAGAATAAAAAGAAGTGCAGATCCCTCGTCTTCGAAATTTCACCATAGAGACCTCACACCCTGAGGCTAGAGCGGGACAGAGCCAGATAGCGGTATTTATAAACACGATTCCTGATCTCGAAGATTGACAGCGTTTAGCAAATGGCTCAGCCTTTCATAAAGAAGGACGACGACCGTGATGATGAAGGTATTATACCAGTTTTCGTTTTCTTAGCTTACCAGGGATCTGATTTCTTACTCTATTATATACTTAGGTGTGTATTTCTCTGTTGAATTTGGGCCTCAATTTCCCAATCGGAGGTTGCCAGTGCTAGATCAGTCTCCAGCTCTAGATCTGTTTCATTTCGTTGTTTTTATACACTTTGCTTATCAAATCCACGAGAGTAGATCAAATTCTTAAGAGCTTATGCTCGTGTTTTAGTTAATTACTTGTAGTTTTAGTTGATCTGATCTCTGTTATTCTTACTTGCAAATGTTTAAATTGGTCGCTGCCTTTTAATTCCTAATCTCAATGCGGATTTGTTTTTCTGTCTAAATCTGCTCGGATGAGTTGATCAAATGTGGATTGTTTAGCGACTTGTGATTTTTATTTCTTAATGCATATGGTGCTATAGTTGTTTTTCGATTGATCCCAATCGACCAAGGTTGTTGTTTATCCAGCGACAATTAGAATCGGGTTAAGTTTAATTTTAAACTACGCGAGTTCCCATTTTCATGTTATCTGATTGAGTGGTGCATTTACTGACTGGCATTGATGTCCATGTCTACTCGTACTATATTGGTTGATTTGATGTGGATTGTTTGGTCACATAGATCCTGGATCATTTGTTGATGCACTGCAAATTAAAGTGTCTTAATAATCATTGTTTAGTACGAAGGAAAGACTGATATAATGCATGATTATATAATGTTTTACTTTTGACAGCGGAGTATTCTCCATATTTGGGCATTGAGAAGGGTGCTGTTCTTCAGGAAGCTAGGGTTTTTAATGACCCTCAGCTTGATCCAAGAAAATGCTCTCAGGTATTTGCTTTTTCCTGCCTCATTCTCTGTTTGCAGTGTCTCGAACCTACCTCTGCTTTTCCAGGGAAAAAATGTTGGCAGGAGAGAGAAATTAAGATTTGTTTGCTTATGGATTTTGATTTATTATTTTGCTTGCAGGTCATCACAAAGCTTCTTTATCTTCTGAACCAAGGGGACACATTCACTAAGGTAAAGTTTTTCTGCCAGTGAGCTTACATCTTAATGACTTCATGAGCACCAGGATAAAGCTTTTCCAAAGTGCTATCACATATATTTTGCATGTGATATCTTGTGCTGTAAAATAATGAAACCTTGTCTAAAATGTGTTTCTGCATTACTGTTCCAGATTGAAGCCACAGAAGTTTTCTTTGCTGTGACAAAACTTTTTCAGTCAAGAGATATAGGTTTGAGGAGAATGGTCTATTTGATGATTAAGGAATTATCTCCATCATCAGATGAGGTTATATGATATGCTTTAATTAGGATCTTCAGTTATATGTTATTAGACCTTGTTGCTCACTCACTATATTTGCTTCTAAAGGTTATCATCGTCACAAGCTGCCTTATGAAGGACATGAATAGCAAGACTGATATGTACCGTGCAAATGCTATTCGTGTGCTTTGTCGGATAACAGATGGTACCTTACTAACCCAGATTGAGCGATATTTGAAGCAAGCTATTGTTGACAAGAATCCTGTGGTTGCTAGTGCAGCCTTGGTTAGTGGAATCCATTTACTCCAGGTATTGTTGATATCTTTTAGTAGCAATGCTTTGTGAGAACTTTTTAAATATTTCTTTCAAAAACTTAGTTGTATATTTTATTGTTTGACAGACAAATCCAGAGATAGTTAAAAGGTGGAGTAATGAGGTTCAGGAGGCTGTGCAGTCAAGAGCTGCTCTTGTACAGTTTCATGCATTGGCTTTGCTCCATCAGGTGTGCTCAATTTCTAATTTTGTGCTTTAGTTGTGACATAAACAATGTCAATACCAAGTGCCAGCTGCAAAAATTTTTTAATAATATTTTCTATATATTTATCTTCTAGCCTTTTATTTTTCCTGTTTTATTTCTTTTACTGAATGTAAGCACCTGCTGGTTTATTTTCATACATAATAACTTTGGTTGAACAAAGTTTGTTCTGTATGATCATCATTTGGATCGTCATTTTGGTGGTTGACTGCCTGCTTTTCTTGTACTAATTGTAGTTCTATTGGCACTAAGTAACAACACTTTGACAATAGTATTCTTTTGTATCAAAAACTCAGTTATGAGGGAGAAGGCAATTGCAGGATGTTACCGAGTTTGCATACTTATTTTGTGTAACTATTGAAATTTGGGAGAGTGCATTTTGTGATGCAATTATTGTTTTTTGTTTGCACTATGGAAGAAACTGTTGTAGATTTTATGTGGAATCAAATGAATTAATGAGTTATGGAATTTGTGCTTTTTAAACTTTCAGATACGGCAGAATGATAGACTAGCTGTCAGCAAATTGGTTACCAGTTTGACCAGGGGAACTGTTCGCTCACCACTGGCCCAGTGCCTCTTGATTCGCTATACTAGTCAGGTGGGTATTCTGCATGAACATATAATTTTAGTACTTGTAACTTACTGTTATATAAAATTATTATGTGCAGGTTATTCGTGAGTCACCTAATAACACACAAACTGGGGACCGTCCTTTCTATGATTTTCTCGAGGGTTGTCTGCGCCATAAGGCAGAGATGGTGATATTTGAGGCTGCCAGAGCTATTACAGAGCTTAGTGGGGTTACGAGCAGAGAATTGACTCCAGCGATTACTGTTCTCCAGCTCTTCTTGAGTTCTTCCAAACCTGTGATGAGATTTGCAGCTGTCCGCACTTTGAACAAGGTATACTAATTTTTCTTGAAGCTAACAAAGGCTGTATTTCTTAAATTGTCATTATTGTGTTTTTAGAGATGTCTTACGAAACTATGAATGTGTGGGGATGGTGATGGTTTCCTTTAGTAATTTTGAAGCAGTTGAGAATCACATACTGAAATGCTTAAGTTTTTGCTGCTTTTCAGGTGGCAATGACTCATCCAATGGCTGTCACTAACTGCAACATTGATATGGAGAGTTTAATTTCTGACCAGAACAGAAGTATTGCTACACTTGCAATCACAACACTGCTTAAGACAGGAAATGAATCAAGTGTGGATCGTCTGATGAAGCAGATAACAAATTTCATGTCTGATATTGCTGATGAGTTTAAAATTGTTGTGGTGGAAGCCATAAGGTCATTGTGTTTGAAGTTTCCCTTGAAGTACAGATCACTGTGAGTGATTCTTTACCTGCCTTGTGTTAGTCTAAAAATTATTAGCAACATTGGTTAATGTTCTTTCTCCTTGATCCAAGGATGAATTTCTTAAGCAACATACTCCGAGAAGAAGGTGGATTTGAGTATAAAAAAGCAATTGTAGATTCCATAGTGATCCTCATTAGAGATATTCCTGATGCAAAGGAAAGTGGGTTGCTTCATTTGTGTGAATTCATTGAAGATTGTGAATTCACATATCTTTCAACGCAGGTGACATTTTTAACTAATTTATGCTCTTTTCTGAGCTCTTGGTTGATTTTCTGTTTGTTAATTATCTTAATTCTTCCTTGAATCAGATCCTTCATTTTCTGGGTATTGAAGGGCCAAAGACCTCAGATCCCAGCAAATACATACGTTACATCTACAATCGTGTTCATCTTGAGAATGCAACTGTTCGAGCTGCTGCTGTGAGCACATTAGCGAAGTTTGGTGCTTTGGTGGACGCGTTGAAGGTGAGGGCACATGTCTGTATGTTATATTTGTTTTAATTAATCATGGTGAATTATTGGCTACTGACTTTTTGTTGGTATTATTCTGCTTTCTGTTTCAGCCACGCATTTTTGTTCTACTGAGACGCTGTGTCTTTGACAGTGATGATGAGGTGAGTTTCTCTTTAATGATGGAGCTTTTGAAGTTTTCCTCTATTGGAGCATTCTCTGAGCATGAAAATGTTTATGTATTTGTGTTCGAATCTATGTGTATATGCTTTCTCTCTCTGTTTATATATTTTAAAAGATCTGTTATGCTAAATTTTTACATTGTTTAATTTCTCTTTTCATTTTTACTATGAGATTTTTGACCTATTAAAACGTGTTGCATTTAAGATTTATGTGCTTATTTGTTTTTCAGGTTCGTGATAGGGCTACTCTTTATCTTAATACACTTGGAGGCGATGGCGAAGTTGTTGAAACTGATAAGAATGTGCAAGATTTTCTCTTTGGTCCATTGGATATTCCACTTGTTAATCTGGAGACGAGCTTGAAAAATTATGTAAGTGTTTGTGTCTGATGATACTCTTTTCAGAGAATGCATATCCTTGTCTTGCCAAATTGCAATATTGGCTTGCTATCTTATACTTCAAACTTAGAACTAATATACTGCACATTCTACATATAGTTTGACACCAAGATTCACCTCCCATGTTCGGTGTGAAATTAAGACTGAACCGATAAAATTAATGTTATGGTTATGGAGGAAAAGCATTAGTTAGATCAAATTGATTTAGTTTAAAGAATAAAATCAATATTTTTTGTGGGGCAGTTGAAATATCTCCATCTTTTCTGTCAATGTATTTGGATTGCGTCATTTACAGAATATAATCTCCTAATTAGTGGTTGTAAATACCCTAATTAGTATAGTTGTCTTATTAGCATTCAATTTTTGTATATAAATATGTAAAGCTTATAGCAATATACACAAGAAATATATTCTCATATCTCTGTGTTTCATGGTATTAGAGCATTAGAGAGTGGGATTTGGGTTTATAATATATTTTGGCAGCTTTGGATTATCTTTCAATTTGATAGATTAGGGTTCCGAAATTGGGTCATCCACTTGGAGTGATTTTCTAGTTGTTACCACCTACCTAGGGAGAAGTGTCGCCGGCTGATCAGCTCCTTCTCAGAATCCGATGGTTAGACACTCGGCGAGTGAGCTTCACGCGCCGCTCCAATCTCTTGCCGTAGAATCACGCGCTAGTGCCTGAAGGCATACCGCTGTTGCTGTCATCTCCAGTCACCACCGTTTGGCTCGCCTCTATCTATACAACACCTTTCCAGGCTTAGTTAAGGTTATACTCTCTCGATTTTGCTACTTACTTGAGACCAGGTTCTGTTTACTCCTTTTTCGGATCTCCAGATTCTGGTTTTGATTTGTTGCTTCTGTTTTGTTGGGATTATTGCTTTTGTGTGAGTTATGGCTAATAAAAAGACAATTAGTTTTTCAGATGTGATTCCGGTAATGTCTAAAATTATGGAACACAAACCCAATGACTCTAATTGTATGGATTGGAGCAAGATGATTCGTCTTTATTTATGGAGTATTGAAAAAGACCAACATATGACTTATAATCCACCTAAAGATGAGTCTAGACAGACATGGTTAAGGGAGGATGCTCAGTTATTTTTGAAGATTCGTTATTTCATTGATAGTGAGGTCTTTGGCTTGATTAATCACTGTGATTATATCAAAGAATTGATGGATTATTTAGATTTCTTATATTCTGGGAAATAGAATATTTTCCGAATTTATGAGGTTTGTAAAGCATTTTATTGTACAGAAAAGCAAGATCAGTCTCTTACTGTTCATTTTATGGATTTTAAGAAACCTTATGAACAGCTTAATATGCTATTGCCATTTAGTTCTAATGTGAAGGTTCAGTAGAGTCAACAGGAGCATATGACAATTATGAGCATTCTAGCTAGCTCCCTCCTAAATTTGAGACTGCGAAGTCTCAGATACTCTCAAATTCTGAGGTTTCTTCTTTACATGATGTTTTTAGCAGGATACTTTGCACAGAGGGAACTCTACCTGTTCATTACAGTAGTGCTCTTGTCAGCCAATCATGAGGCTGGATGTTCTTATTACAGAGGTGGTGGTAAAGGAGGGGGATCTAATTCTTTCGAGCTTCAAGCACCGTAGTCAATGCTCATGCAGAAGGATTGCAGAAAGCTCCATAATAGAAATCAAAAAGCTCACTCTGCTCATGTGGCAACCACTACTAATGCATATGAGAAATCAATTCTTATCTTTGCAGATGAATTTGCCAAGTTCACTTAGTACTAGGAATCATTGAAATCTTCATCTACTCCAGTTACTGCCATTGCAAATTCAGGTAAATCCAATGCATGTTTTGTTTCCACCTCCAAATGGGTCATTGATTCTGGTGCCACAGATCATATTACAGATAATTCTAGTCTCTTTTCTACTTTTCAGTCGCTTAAATCCATCTCTAATGTTACCTTAGCAGATGAGTCATCATTTTCTATTCTTGGGTTTGACACAATTAATCCTACCCCCTTGCTTCCTTTGATATCTGTTCTTCATTTATCTCAGTTATCTTTCAATTTGATTTCTGTAACCCAGATTACTCGCACTCTTAATTGCTGTATCTCATTCTTTCCTGATCATTACTTATTTCAGGATCTTATAACGAAAAAGATTATTGGTAAAGGACATGAGTCAGGAGGCCTCTACATTCTTGATGCCCACATTGTCGGCTGGGGCATCCATCTCTTCCTTTGTTTAAGAAGTTGTGTCCTCAGTTCAGTAGGTTATCTTCCTTAGATTGTGAGTCGTGTCAGTTTGCTAAACATCATTGTTTTAGTTCGAGTCCAAGAGTCAATAAAAGAGTAAGTTTTGCTTTTGAGTTAGTTCATTCTGACGTTTGGGGTCCTTATCCAGTTCAG
>CATIWF010042391.1:0-35700 GCA_949630135.1 Balakata baccata
ATACACCATTGCTAGCACTTTGAGGTATGTTCAAGCCATCTCCCTAGTGGTTTCATCCTCTCATCTTCGCGTGGATATTGTTAGAGACAATCCTAGATTGGATTGTTGTGGTTTGCTACAACCCAACAAGGTGAGAAGTTAAAGAAAAATCAAGAAATTATAAAAGTATAAATTCTGAATTTTCTTTGGTTAAATTAGTTTTAATTGGCACATAAAAATCCTTTGATTCGGGTTTTGAAAATTTTTATTTTCCGCTGTGTTATATGTATGTGATACATGATCAAAACCCTTCATTTTGATTCTATCATTGTATATGGATGACATTCTCTTAGCTAGGAGCAATATGGAGATAATCAACACCACTAAACAGTGGTTATCCTCCACCTTTGAGATGAAGGATATGGGTCAAGCTAGTTATGTGCTAGGAATTAAGATCATAAAGAACTGTTCTAAGAAAATGCTTGGATTGTCTCAAGAGAGTTACATTAATAAAATCTTATAACGATTTTACATGCATTATTCAAAACCCGTTGATACTCCTATTGAGAAAGGTCAAATTTTTTATCTTGATCAATGCCCTAGACAAATAAGGAAAAAGAAAAGATGAGTAGGGTTCCTTATGCTAGTGTAGTAGGAAGTTTGATGTATGTTATATTGTGTACATGCCCTGATATTTTCTTTGCAGTTGGTTTAATTAACCGATATAGAAGTAATCCAAGCCTTGCTCATTGGGAAGCTATTAAAAGAATCTTTTGTTACCTTCATGGTACAATTGACCTTGCTCTTTGTTTCCATGGAGGGGATTTAAGACTAAAAGGCTTTTATGATGCAGATTGGGCTGGTGATAGAGATGAGTGAAAATCCACCTTAGAGGAGGATCTATCTCTTGGTGTAGCAAAAAGCAAAGTTGCATTGCCCTATCCACAATGGAAGCTAAATATGTTTCATGTTCAGTAGTAGTGCAGGAGGTAGTATGGTTGAGAAGGTTCTTGCGTCAGCTAGAGGTTACAAATCAAGTTGACAAGGTAGTTGAGATTTATTTTGATAGCATGGCATCGTTAGAATACTCCAAGGACCTAAAGTACCATCGTCGGACTAAACATATTGATATCTGATATCATTACATTCGTGATAAGGTAAAGCAAGGAGAAGTTACCCTGAAGCATATTTCCACCAAAAATATGGTGGCTAACCCACTAACAAAGCCTATTGCTCAAGATCTTTTTCAAACTCATGTAAGGGCACTAGGGCTTTATAGATTTTGATATGCTAGGATTGCTTATTGGACATCTAATTTTGTATTTAATGAAGTATTGGCTATTTTATTTTATAACTATGTTTATAATATTTGATACTTAAGGCATATATTAAAAGTCACAAGGCTTTGATCAGTCCACTCACACAAATGATCACCCTCACACTTAGGTCGTAGGTAGGTTGAAATAATAGCATTATAAACAAATCTTATGTAGCAGGTTTATAATAAGTTATATATCGCCTCAGTAAAGACTAGGATGAGACTTCATAAAGTCGAATATGGATTTTATCCACATATCCATATTAAACCTATGAAATAGCAGGATGAAAATGTTTTTAATAAACTTTTCAAAATGTATGTTTATGTAAGGAGTGACAAGGTTTAAGTCCTCTCTATCATTGTATGAGCTTTAAATATTTGAATTTGCCCTCAAGACTTGAAAGTATAATATGAAGTTGGAGTTTGACCTAGTTTTCTTAATTATGTCATATAGGATCATGAAAATTACTGCAATCATATGAGGCATAACTAGAAATTTATCCAAATAAAAATGAATTAATATGACTTTTCAGGAAGATGTTTTGAAGTCACACCATGAGTTTATGATCCATTGCCCAGGTAATTACCTTGCTTTGTGTGCAAAGTAATCATGGATGCATATTCTTGTATATGAGTTTGGGTTAAGTACTACTTAGTGTTTTCTCAAGAGGGGTTGAAAGTACTTAATCTGGTGTGATCAAATGTCTAGGGCAATGACAAAATATTTGTTATGTTAGTTAGGTGATGACCTAATGTAGTAGTTCCAATTTTGTATATTTTCGTTAGGTCGCACGCTCCAATGTCTTTATAAGAATATATGAGTTATATTAAGAGTAAGTAGTTCTATATAGACGAGTAGAAGATATGGAAAAACGTCCACATTAATTAAAATAAATAAATAATTACATATTAATTATTTGATTTATGATTAAGGATATTTAAAGTTTGAATGAGTTTAAATTCTATTTTAGATATCCTAATAGAAATAGACTTCCCATTATTTATGTCCTATTAAATAGAGATAATAAATATTTGAATTTAGAATTCAAAACATAGAATGTAAAGAACATATTTTGCTTTTAAAAACCACATATGATCTTAGATAGTAAGAGTGTAGATTATAGGAGAGACACTTGTAGCCTTTTCCATCACCTGACGGTATTCTAAGTGTTGAAAATCTAGTATTTATATATTCAAGATTATAAATTAAAGTCTGATCTTTCTACTTTTGCTGTGAGATAATTCAATTACCTTATATTTATATTTATTTGTATTTTTTTTTCTACGGAAAAGAATTAAAATTTTAGATATGCAAATAAATTTTATAATTTTATTTTAAACAAATTAATTTTTTTCTTAAAAAAAAGCTTTTCCTACATTTTGATTTCTAGAAACATCAAATTTATAGGTCATGTGACAATGGTTTAATTCATTTCGTTCTTTTCCTTTTCTTCATTAAAAAAAGGTTTCGGTGATGGAATTGTTATTCCTGTAAAATCATTCTAAATAGTAAGGTATCTCCTTTCTAATTTTCTCTTTATTTATATTTAAAAAGTTTTATATTTTATAATAGTTTTTTTATAATCTTACTTATTTATTCTCTAAAATTTATATTATCCATCCTGAGATTTAATACTTATTTTATTTTTTCTTTTCAAATTTAAGAGCTATAAAAAGTTAAATAATATTTTATTATTTTATTTTCATCTTTTTTATTTTTTTTTGTCCCTTATTTTTATTTTTTTATAGATAGTTTTATTAATAAAAAATTAAAATATCGAGTGAAATAATAATTATTGTTAAAATGCACACAATTTTTTAAATAAATTAAAATAAGAAGTGAAATAAAAAATATTATTAATAATGCTCCAAATTATATATATATATATATATATATATATATATTTCATTGAAAGCAAAAATATATATTCTTAATTCCGCTTATTTCTATATAATATTGACAAAAAATATATTCTTAAATGATAAACGTTAAGAATATTTTCAATTTATCTAACACTTATTTTCTGATCTTTTTAAATGAAAATATCTATTTTCTAATTTGTTGATGAATATATTAAAATTTCAAAATAATTAATTTTCTCTCTTTTTTTTTTTCTTGAGTTTTGAATATTGTTGGTGTTTTTAAATTGTATGGTCATGGGCAAGTGGCGACCTCTACGATAGACAGAGGTCAAAGTTGCTACAGCCTACAGAGAGAACTCATCCGTTCGGTGAGCTTCAACATCATCTTCAAATGGCTCCAAAGACTGTTCTACTATTATGCGGTGATTACATGGAAGATTATGAGGTTATACTCCCTTGATTGCTTTCTTCATTCATTATTCACTGTCTTCATCTTTTTTTTTTCATGGTCTAATTTGTCTGTGTTTTCACAGGCGATGGTCCCTTTCCAAGCTCTGATGGCCTATGGAGTCACCGTTGATGCTGTCTGCCCCGGCAAGAAAGCCGGCGACTTTTGTCGCACTGCCATTCATGAGCGTTCTGTTCATCAGGTTCATTCTGTCCTTTTCTTTTCTTTTCCTCTCCTCTTGTTTTTTTTTTACTTGAAGGAGCTTATCTCTTGTTTAATTTCAATATTGGTAATGAATGATTTGCTTTTATAACATGATTTATGCTTTTCTTTGGGATTCTTAATTGTTGGAATTCAACTGTTTAAGTTTATGTGCAATTTCATAACAATCTTTTTTGCAATATGGATAAATCATGTATATGCTTGTTAAAGTTTATCAAAAACTTGTTCTTCATCACGGAGCACAGGTAGTGTTATAATCTGCTCCGTCACTCTTGGCGTAGTGGTGTCGATCTTTGATAGGCGATGTTGACAGTAGCACTAACAACTTGATGATGTGCTTTGTTAAAGTAAACTAAATTTCATATTTGCCTTGAAAATAATGTTTGCTTACTGTACAAATCTTATAGTGGCTTTTGTATTACGGAAAAAGTGTTAAGAGTGGTCTGCTTGACCACATTCTGGTTTTCAAAAATGTTAAGAGTAACAAATGATAAGTGTTCTGAAATTAAATTCTCAGCACATGGTTATTGGACGTGCATTTTCTTACTAAAAAAGAGGCTTAATTTTATGTAATTACTATAAATCTACGCGGTTGAAATGATTAAGACCTGGTTCAACAGGGCTTTTTCTTCTTTTTTCTTCAAACCCTGTCCTAGGCGTTCTTCTTTTCTTGCCCCTTCTAATTCCATGTTTCTATTTTGTCCTTTGGGTAGTCTCTTTTTATATTTTATTCTTTAGGTGGCCCTACTAATTTAGTTATATAAGCACTTGAGATCCCTCCTATATACATGTTATACTTTTTCATTGTTATCTTCATCACAAGAACCAACTCAAAGACTCTGGATTTGCTGATGAGCATTTTGTGTTCCATAGTTATACATTATATCTACAGATAGAATATGAAGTACAGGCATAAGTATTGGACTCATATTCCTCTTTTTTATTGTAGACGTATTCTGAGTCGCGTGGGCACAATTTTACTCTTAATGCAACATTTGATGAAATTGACTTTGGTAAATATGATGGACTGATCATTCCGGGCGGACGTGCTCCAGAATATCTTGCCATGAATGAATCTGTACTAGATTGTGTGCGGAGATTTTCTGAAGCTGCAAAGCCCATTGCCTCTATTTGCCATGGACAGTTAGTCTTGGCAGCTGCAGGTACTGTAAAGGGTCGGAAGTGCACTGCCTACCCTACTGTGAGACCTGTGCTTATTGCTGCTGGTGCTCACTGGGTTGAAGCTCGAACCATGGCTGTTTGTGTTGCTGATGGCAATATGATTACTGGGGTTGCATATGATGGCCTTCCTGAGTTCATTCAGCTTTTTGTGAAGGCAATTGGAGGTAGCATAATTGGATCAAACAAAAGGATTCTGTTTCTCTGTGGGGTAAGTTCTAACAACTTGCTTGATTTGTAGATAAGAGAACATTTGCAGAATTTCTTTTAAGATTTCCGTTTCAATGCTAAGATCTTTAGCTAATACACAACATAAAAAAATTAGCTGACAGCATAAAAGATACTTTTGAGTTGATGGGCAGTAGTTCAGAATATTAGAGACAGCATGCTGTATGTCTGATCTGGAATAGGTGCAATTTTTAATTTGTTTACCATCTATCATAGTTATTAAAAGCGCTGTAAGGCGTTAAGGGGTCCTAGAGTCTAGGCGCAATGAGTCGCAAAAATAAAAAATAATAAAAAAATATATTATTAGACTACTAGTAAGGTGATATAATATTATAACTATTAAAGTAATAAGCACTAAAGCAGCCAAATCAACACAAAATCAGCAATAAATATAAACTAAGGCTGAAAAACCTGAAATTATAATCATACAGCAGCAAATTTTTTTTAAAAAAAAGCAGGAAACAAAAATTAAAGTAATAAGCACTAAAGCAACCAAATCCTAAGAAGCACGGTCTCGAATACGGCCATGGGGATACGATACAGCGGGACATGGGGACATGACAAATTCTAAAAAACTAGGACACAGATACGGCAAGGACACGACATAAAAAAATAATAAAAAAATAATTATTTTTGCAAATATTATCCTTAAAAAGCAATTTTGATAAATAAAAAACAAGTGCTCAAACATTATTTTTACAAATATCCAAAATAACCATAATGATTAAACATAAGCAATACTAAAACTAAAGACTAGCTGAAATATAAAATAATAATAATAAAAAAAACAATTAATTAATTTAATTTAGGCTCTAGCCAAAATCTATGAGAGTGTACCCATTAAGTAGGCCAACTAATTCCTTAAAATCCACATAATGCCCCACATTATGTAACAGTTAAGCACTAATTCGGTTAAAACAATCTTAAAAAATATGATAGATCAAAATTAAACTCCACGATAACTCTTAAATTCTTGCTAAATCCTGGACAACACTTCTAATAATATAAATGCCTCTTTAATACTCTTAAATGAATTATAGTTTCATGATTCATTTGTTCTATCCACAAAAACAACAAAATATCAGGAAGAAGCCAAAAACGACACTAAAGTATCTGTAAGTCCCAAATTCCATCAAAATATTAGAGAAAGCTCTTCTTTTACATGACAGACAAACTGAATCAGTTTGTTTCATTCTCCCTCTCTTTATAATATTTTATAGGGAAAGGAATTAATTTAGAATGGAGAAGAGTTTTACAAAGAAAAGAAAACATGAGAATAGAAACTTAGGTGGTGAAAGAAAATCTCATCTTTTCTTCAAAATCTACTGTGCAAAGCCGATTGCAATTCCAATTCCAACAGAGCAACTCAAAGGTGCTAGCTTCGTTGGTGTGTGGATCTTGACTGCTATGAATTTCTCTCGTCGGCATCATGGCTTCCCAGTTGAAGAAGGTGCTAGCGTTCGTGATTTTTGAAGAATCGAAAGAATGCCAAAGAGAAGAAAAGAGCCAAAGAAAGCCAAAAAGTTAGGTTTTTTAAGAATTAGGGTTGGATTACGTTGGGCTTTTTGAATATTGGCCCATAATTTTATTAAAAAAAGGACCCAAAGGAGAAAAAAGCCCAAGAAATCTATCTAGCCGTGTCTTAGTCGAATTCATGCTATCCCAACCGTGTCCAAAATCTTTGACCTTCTATCTGGTCAACAACATGCCACGTGGCGTGTTCGACGCATATCCGTGGCGTGTTCGATGCGTGTCCACATATCCAAGTGTCTGACACGCCGTCACTCCACACTTATGCCATATTCGTGCTTTAGTGACCAAATAAACACAAAATCAGCAATAAATTAATATAAACTAAGGCTTATTATGATTATATTATTCATAATCAGCAATAAATCAATATTATAGCAATTTTTGCATGTTCTTTTGTGATATTTCAACAATGCAGTATCTCTTAAGCCCTTCCCCTTGACTGCCCTACCACAAAACATACCACAACAGCACTTCTATGAACGATAGGCCAATTGCAATATCCTCTCTTTCTCCTCTAATAAATGTTACTGTGACTACTGACCAGTTCACCCCTAAGTTGGATAATATACTCAGATAGTATAAGTTTCCATAATACAAAACATTTAGTATCATCATTATATCCATTCATTGAAATAGGCAAAAAACGAGTTGAAAAGAAAATACTCAAATAGAAGTCATTTTTTATTTAAAAAAAAAAATTAATTATCAATAATTTGAAAAGAAAAAGAAGAAAAAAGAAGAAGAAATAAAAGATTGACAAGAAAAAAGAAGACAAAAGGAAAAAAGAATAAGAAAGTTAAGAAGAAAAAAGAAAAACAAGAGGAATTTTAGGGTTAGTAGTTAGTACCTGTCGTTGGAGTTGGAGGTTGGAACGAAAAGGCTAGAGGTTGGACAGAAGGCTGAAGCTTGACGGTTTTCTTTGTTGGATGGAAGAGCTGGAGTTGGATGGAAGAGCTGGAGGCTGGAACGGCTGGAAGAAAAGGCTGGAACAGATTTTCTTTGCCCTAATTCTTTTTTTTTTCCTTTTTTAATATTTGTTTTGGAAATAATTAGGTGTGGTAATGTGTATTATTAGTTCTTTTCAATTTATAATTAATGGCTCAAATTTACCCACACTAAAAAGAAACTAGTTAACTAGTGTCACTTGGGCACGCCTCTAGGGCCTTGCCTTAAGCCCACGGTGCACCAAGGCATGCGCTTTTGTGACAGTGACTACCTTTGGATTTCCAAGGCTCTAAGGCTAGCGCCTAGTGCGCCTTGTGCCTCGGGCACGCCCTTTAACAACTATGCTATCTATGCATGCTAAGATTTTATATTATAATTTGAATATGCCATATTAGATTCGAATTAAAAAAGAAAAGGTGATTGTGTATTGGTGAGATAAAATGGTGACTAGCAATTTGGAGCCTTCTTCCTTGCACTAGAACCATATGTTCATTTACCGCATAAAAGCATGTAACTTGAGTGTGAATTAACAATATACCATTTGTTTAAGTATGTGCTTGTGTCTAATATTTGCATATATATTGGAACTCGAAGTGAAGAGGAAATATGTTCACACACTAGTAGTGAGAGATGTTTAATAACTCACAAGTTAATGCCTTTATTTATACTTTGGTTCTCAGGGTGAATTTTACCGACGGTACCTTAATTATTTAAATTGTAACAATTCAGTATCTCAAAGATTATTTGTAATATAAAATTACCTTACCTTTATTTTATAACTAAAATAATATTTAAAAAACTGAATTGTTACAATTTGTATAGTTGGTGAAATTCACCCTTGGTTCTCATGTGCACACAAGAAGCCTTTAGGAATTTGAAGGAAGCAGAAAGCTATGGCAAAGTCTTTCTTGTGTTATAGCTATTGACTAGTTTATTTGCATTACGCTTAACAGTTAATATAATTGATGCATATTCACATTTGGTAATTATTACATATATAGCATTTGTGTTTTGGTAGACATATATATCATCGTTAAAAGAAAATCTCTTACCTGTTTTGCTGAAATTGTATTTATAAGATCTGATATTGATAATTTTGTTGGTCAATGCAATAGCAGCAATGCATTAGCTCAGGAATTAGATAATGAAATAAATGAAACCATGAAATAGGAACTTGAAACAAACTTTAGGTGTCAAAAATCAAAAGCAATCTTGTCTAGATGCTTGTTTGGCTCAGTTTCGGTTTTTAGAATTCCTAAAAATTCATAGAGTTTCGTTTGAACATATTATCCACTGGAATCAGCTTCTCAGAATCTAGTCACACAGAGCTGAAACAAGGTAAATAGTGAGAATTGATAAGTCATGAAGTTTTTTGATTAAGTAAATCACTTCTGTAAGAAGTGATTTTGACCTTCATTACGTGCAAAAGTTGGTAAGTGAGTGTCTTTTGGATGCAAAACCTGTATGCAAAAGTTATTTAGGTGGGCAAGGTGCCTAAGTTTTAGTTGCTGCCTTCTTTTTGTGTCTAGGCTTAATTGATTGGGCTTCTAGCAACTGCTATGTGTAAGATTCTGTTATAGCTGGTATAGCCCTTAAAGGATTGGGTGTATGATAATGATGCATAATGAAGAAAACAAAATTCCTCCCCTCACTTGTTTGTACAAATTTTGGTTGTCTAATTTTAGAGCTCTAGATTGGGAGTAAGGTTGATTTGACTCTAATTTTAGAATTTTGTCAATTGGTCAACGGGAAATGCATTCCGTATATTTCATGTAATTATAAGATAGTAATGGAGGAGAAATTGTGTGGGCATTGGTCTTTACTTGTGGTGAGCTTGATATGACCACAAACTTTCTCACAGTAGTAACAGTCCTTTTGCATCTTATTTGCAGGACTACATGGAAAATTATGAGGTAACTGTTCCTTTTCAGTCTTTTCAAGCTCTTGGGTGCCATGCCGATGCCGTTTGTCCCAAGAAAAAGGCTGGGGAATCCTGCCCAACTGCCGTCCATGATTTTGAAGGGGACCAGACCTACAGTGAGAAGCCGGGCTATAATTTCACCTTAACAGCAACCTATGAAGGGTTAGATGCCTCAAGTTATGATGCTCTTGTCATCCCTGGAGGGCGAGCTCCAGAATATTTGGCACTGGATGAAACAGTGATTGCTTTGGTGAAAGAATTCATGGAATCTAGGAAGCCACTTGGATCCATTTGCCATGGGCAGCAGATCCTAGCAGCTGCTGGTGTTCTTAAGGTAGTTTTGTTGATGTTGGTGGTTTTACTTTTGATTTCACATATGCTTTCCTGCAACAGGTACCTATATGCCTAGCATTTTTTTTTAAATTTGTTGATAAAAAAACTCTAGCACTAAAAATATAATAATGTAACAGGGAAAAAAAATTCAAAAATTTCTTAAACCATACATCTTTTAAACATCTCAGTTCATTTTCACCATCCCCCCTGTATTTTTCTTCATTCCAAGAGCCAAATCTCCAAGGGAGCCAACTTATTCATTGCATCATGTGGTGGCAGTATGCCATTTCATGGTGGCACAAATCATATTAAGAATTTTCTTGCTCTAATATTCTTGAAAGATAAACTCATCTAATCAATGTAGATATCCGTTTAGTTTAATAGATTTGTTAGAACTCCAAAATTTATTTTCAAAGACTTCATTAGATATATCTATATTTAATTGATTTGTCCAACTTTATTAATGCAGATAAATTTTTACCATTGGAGAGCAAACCCTGGCGCATGCCTTGGATTATAAATGAGTTATGAGTGTGTAGAGCTGGATTAAATTACAGGTTTTATGCTTATATACCAGTTGGAAGAATATTTTTCTTGATGAAAGAATTTCCAAATCTCAAATAATATTAAACTTTTCTTTTTGAAAAGTAAAAAATTGAATTGTTACTTGTCTAAAATGAACAAATAATGCTCGTGATATTAAATTTGTGAAGCAATATATTGTATTGTTTGACTAGTAAATTCTATTCAGCAAGCACATTTCCTGCAGTTTCCGTTTAACTAGGTTTTTCTTGGCACTTATGTCAGGTTTTAACCTGCAGATCATTAGCTCATATAGTTGATGCATTTTTTTTTTTTATTGGATTTTTATTGATTTGGAGCTAGGACTTCTTATCCTGTAAATCTCTTCTATATTTGCTCCCTCTTAATAGGGTAGCTCATCTCCACAATGTTGGCAACAGTAATGCCCCACCTGTAGATTTTAAAAAATCTTAGTGTTTTCATTTCAGACATTTTTTTTTTAAATCTAGACTCAATTACCATGTCCATCAAACACTCGTAAAATTCAACTTGCAGGGAAAGAAATGTACTGCATACCCTGCTGTGAAGCTTAATGTCATCTTGTCAGGGGCAACATGGCTGGAACCTGATCCCATAGATCGTTGCTTCACCGATGAAAATTTGGTTACAGGAGCTGCATGGCCGGGACATCCAGAGTTCATCTCTCAATTGATGGCATTGCTCGGTATCAGGGTCTCATTCTAGTTTCTGCCTCTGTGTTTGTAGACAATTCATGCTTTTCTGCAACAATTAACATGTTGAGTGTTATCAACTTCTAGTTATACCATCTGAGGCTTTATATGTGAAATACAATTACATTGTATGCTGTTTTGCAATGTCAGGAAATAAATAATTTATGTATTGAGAAATTTATACCATTAACCAACTTTTAACTTTTTTTTTTACGTGCACTTTTTATTTTCATTTTTATCAAATCGACTTTTCAATTTAACCTTTTTTTCATTTTTTATTTTCGTTTTTTATGGATTCTGATATGCTAAATCCTGATGAAGCCCGCAACAAGTTATGCTTGGTAGGATTTCTGCAATAAGGAAGGTCAAAAGCTGCAAGAGATTGTTGATTTTGGGGAATTTCGGGTTTTAGCTGTCAAAGCAGGGAAGGTTAGTGACTTCAGTGGGAAATCCTTAGGGACAATTTCTTCTACTAAGCTCTTTATAAATCCATAAATTCCTGAAGTGTAGAGCGATTTGATCGAGGAGGTCGCAATGCCGCCTCTATTTCGGGCTTTTGTCCTTTTTAGGGGATTTTGACAAACTATCTATCAATTTAAGGTAAAAAATTTTGAAATTTCAATTTTGGATATTGAGGTGTACTGGAGTATATTCAGTTAAAGAAGAAACTGTACGCAACTAAAACAAAGCTGCCTACATGTTGAACCAGAGGACAGCCTGTCCACTTTTATTTTTTTCAATTTTTATTTTTTGTTTTTAACATGAATTATGCTTCGTGTTTTTTAAAATAATGTCTTTCTACATTGTTTCCATAAAACACGGACAGGAATTAAAATTTTATAAAAAATTATTTAGAATCAAATCATGAAATATTATGACTAAATAATTAATAAAATTTCTGTTAAAATAATATATTTGAGTTTAAAATTTAAAATTATTTTTTCATGACAATTAAATCATTTAATTAGTTAATTTCTCTTATCTTTAAAAACCTTTAATAAAGTTCTAAAATGCATTTATTTTGCAAACAAGCAGAAATATTATATAATTTAATTAATTAAATCTTGTTCTCATGGAGTAGTCACCTTGGTTTCACTCTTTATAATTTTATACCTTATAATTTAAATTAATAATAAACTTTTATATAAAAAGTAATTTTTTTTGGGTGTGCAAAAATATATATATTTTAAGAAAGGTTTAATTACCAAAAAAAAATACCCAAGGTCAAAAATAGCGTAATTTATCAACTTTTGTAATTACATCCTTTCCAATGTTTGTTTGAACAAAAATAACTTCCGATGAGTTTTAGCACCGGAACTTTGCTGATGTGGCATTTATATTTTGATATGGCTACAAACCCTAACCTTGATTATATTCCCTAAAGATGATTGTTGCTAGCAGTTCTATCTCAAACATTTGAAATTTCTCAAAGGATTCTTTTGATTCATCGATGTATTATGGTTTTCACCTTGGATTTCTCATACGTCGTCTCTTATTTTGTTTTTCGCTCTAAAAAGTGTTATGAAGTTTGCATTCTTTCTTTCTTTCCAGATTCAGAGATTTGTTTAATTGACATTCAAGGGCTGTAACAGATGTCGAATTCCTTGTTGAAGATTTGTAGCAATTGAGTTCTTTTCTGAGTCTCTGAGTCTGCATTGTTGCGGATTGATGGCTGAAATTTTATCGTTTTCTCTCATGTTACAGTACTTTTGGCTCTTCTGGGTATTATTTTGTTCTTGTTTTGTTTTTGTTTCTCTGTTTAAGTGATTATTGAATCAATTTGAATGATATTTTTTGGAGAAATCAAGCTGGTTTTGAAACTTGAACTGAGAATTCCATTAATTTATTTATTTACTCTCATTTTCAAAGAAATCAAAGAAGGGTTTTTCCTTCTCTATTTTCATTTTTCTCTTTCATCAATGGTATTTTAAGGTAGAATTGGAGACTGGTTAATGGATTTCTTCGAGTAAGCTAAACATTGCAGGAAATAAGGACATAGACTGGTTAGGGTACATATAAAGTCCTGTGGCTACCGGTTAATTGAATTCAATAATAAGATTATATATAATCCTTTTTACTTTGGTTATATTGTATATCTATTTGGAAAAGGTAGATATATTTTCTATTTTTGACTATCTGAAATTTATATCACTTATCTTTTTTTTTTCTACTATGGCTTTAAATAATTTTTAAACCCAATCTTATTTCGTCTTTTTTATCTTTTTGACAGCCCTAGCCACCCCAGACACCAGAGCTCGACCAGAGAGCTATTCTTTCACCCCCTTTGGTTCTCCATTGTTTAAATACCATAAAAATACAATTGAGAGCATATTAAAAAGGATTTAAACAAGGGTTTTGGGTGTTTTTCCCCAACAACACAAGGTTGGATTTGAATAGCCCTATAAGTCGAGTTCTCTATCTGCATTGTAGAATTTTCAGAGTTATCTCAATAAGTGTTTAGTTTCCCTAACACTCCTAGATTAAAGAGTTGTGGATTATTATCACTAAAGGTAGGGTTTGTCCTTTTAAGTTTTGGTAAGGTTCCTTAGAACATAATATATGGAACATTTATGACCCTTGACTTATGTGTTTGATGCTAGGGAACGGTTCAGAAAGGGAGAATGAACAGCAAAATGTGAGAGATACATAAGTGTGATAGTTCACGGTTCCACAAATTAAGGTTTGTACCTATAATCATATTTATTCACTTTTCTGGCTGCATGATTGTTAGAGCATAGGTATACTGTATGAAATGTTACTGTTGAATGCCATGAAACATGATCTAAATGGTTGAGAATTGTTATATGAAGTAATTACATAACTTATGTATGATTTACATGTTATATTGATATAAGATGGATTACATGAGTAATGACATGTAGTAATGGTATTCAGATCTGTATATATGTCATATGATGGTTCTGTAATGATGTTGTGGTGTTGAAAACATGTTAAAAAGAATTGGCATGTGAAAATGCTGTATTTGTGGTGCTATTATCGCAAAAGTTGCGCTCGCGATATAGGGGTTCCTGCTCGGGACTTTTGTCACGCTCGCGACTCTCGTGATTCTGCATACCCATTTTGTACTAATCATGACATGAGAAATTAAATGTGAATACGATGACACATGGACCTTTATATGATGTATGACATATATAAATGATACATGGTCCATGATGTGACATATGGATATAAGAATAATGATATACTTACATGATATGCCATGATATGACATGAGATATATGTATGTGTACACGATGATATATGGAACATGATATGACATGAGATAAAAGATATGAATATGTTGATACACGGACAAAGATATGACTTATGATATATGAAAATGATATATGGATGAATTACATATGGACATACTAGACGTTTTTTTTATTGCCATGCAATGACATGGAGATGTTATTATGATCATGAAATATGGTTCATCCGATTAAAGAAAAAGGACTAAAATGCCCTTACTTCTACTACGACTGACTATAGGATAGATGACATGCCATTGAGGGTGGTTACGATACCGTAGTAATATCTCATACGTTATTTATCCAGCAAGGTGGCTTTAGCTCCGAAAGTGCCCTTGACCTATTATGCTAGCAATTATTTTATACAGTTATAAATCAAGTTGGTTTCAGCTTTGAGAGCACACTTGACTCAAGTACAGATACAAACAGTTATGATTACATAGGTAGGGTGGCTTTATGTCCGAAAACACTCTTATTCATAACCCATGTCTGGTAGTTTAGTATAGAGTGATTGGGCAATTTAAATGAATAAACGAAAACCTGATAATGTAACATAATGTGAGGAATAAGGAAAGGCCTCAGCTTACTAGGTACATTACAATGATATGTACTAATTTGATTGGTATGATGACACAACTATATTTATATGAATTGAAAAATGAGATGAAGTGTTATATTATGACTTTTATATAGTGAATGATATGATTGGAACATGTATGTTATACATGATAGAATTTATATGATTATATGTACTACTAAGTTTAGAAAGTTTAGCGTGTGGGTTTCCTATATGTAGGTTCGGAGCCATAGGAAGAGTTGATAAGGAGAAGTCGA
Source organism: Balakata baccata (assembly GCA_949630135.1). NCBI lineage: Eukaryota > Viridiplantae > Streptophyta > Magnoliopsida > Malpighiales > Euphorbiaceae > Balakata > Balakata baccata. Next base: position 15,311 of record CATIWF010042391.1, read on the forward strand.
GCGGTCAGATTCAGAGTCAACTCATACATTATGCATTTTACTTTATTCATGCATTTTGGGATATTGGACTTTTTTGTTTAAAAAGGGATTATTGTATTAAGATTTTTTCATGGATGTTTTATTTAGGCGAGTTTAGTCCTTGGTTCTAGACTTTATGGTCATGGAGTTTTATATAAGCATGGACACATGTTGTTTATTTATATATTGATGATATGAATATTAATGCCTTACGTTAAAATCTATAGTGTATATATATAGTAGCACTCTCTCGTATAGCAGCTAAGTGTGCTATATGAGAGGTTGTTACATTTATTAGTATCAAAGCTCCAGTTTAGGCGATTCTAGACCTGAGTAGGCTATAGGTTTATCATGCATTGCATTCACATGTAGCATTTGACTCTGACAAAGGCTACGTCTCTATCAACTTGTAGGATAGAGTGAGCGACGTTGGAATTTGAGTATTGTGTCGTTTTCGATGAGGGAGATTCCCAAGATGTTAGGGCACATCATGAGCCCAGCGTGGGCAGTGTTCAAGGTCCCTAGGGAGTCCTGGATTTGAATTAGCCAGCTGGACAGGTCGATCAAGGCCAGATTCCCCTTATGCAGCAGATGGCAGGTCTGTTGTAGTAGATTGTCCAAGTAGTGTCACAGCAGGCTCTTGCTCTGCCTCAACCATCGAAGCCAGTTATCCAGATTGATAGACTTAAGAAATATGGGGCCACAGTCTTCTTAGGTAAGAGAATTGGTGATCCGTCATATGCCGAGAAGTGGTTGGACTAGACCGAAAGGGTCTTTAGAGAGTTACAGGTCCCAAAGCAGGACCGATCCATATTTGCATTGTCTCTACTGCAATCCAATGCATATGACTAGTGGAAGACAATTCTTAGAAGACTAGGAGTGATAGAGCCAGTTGCTTGGAATTATTTTGTGGAGCAGTTCAAAGTCCACTATATACCACAATTATTTATGGACAAGCAAAAAAGAAAGTCTATTACTCTCAAACAAGGAAAGATGTCAGTTATGGACTATGAGATAGAATTTACTCGGCTAAGTAGATATGCTCCAGAGTTGGTCAGCACGGAGAGTGACATGTGCCGATGGTTTGAGGATGGCTTGAGTGGTGAGATTGGGGATGTGATTGCATGTTTCTGCCATAATGACTACCTAGATTTGTTTTCTACTGCTCTTACTCTTGAGTAAAGAAAAAGAAAGAGAGTGGAAGACGAGAGCAAGAGGCAGATGACCCTAGTGACCTATCATGCAGATAAGGACCGCTCCTATTAGGGCTAGTCCTAGGGCCATCACCAGGGTGGATTCTAGAGGAGGGGACAACCCTCTAGTACTATATCGGCTAAAGATAGCTCCCAGACCCAGTTTAGAGAGGATGCTCCCCTGTGTGGTACTTGTGATAGACGTCATCATAGAGAGTGCAGATGTGCTAGTGGGCTTGCTTCAGATGTGGCCAATAGGGCCATATGAAGAGGAATTGTCCTATGATGAAGGACAATGCACCAGCTCAGACTACAGCCTTAGCACCTACACAGGCTAGAGGTGGCTGCCTAGGCAATACTAAGGCCACTTCTGAGACAGTGAACAGGCCAGGTCAGGGCCTATGCCATGAGTCCTTAGTTCCAGACTTTATGGTCATGGAGTTTTATATAAGCATAGACACATATTGTATATTTATATGTTGATGATATGAATGTTAATACCTTACATTAAAATCTGCACTCCCTTGTATAGTGGCTAAGTATGCTATATGCAGGGGGTGTTACATTTACTTAGTTAAATGAGTAATTATATGAATATGCGTAATAAAAAAGGGTAAATTATCATGATTTCCTTTCAGTTTAGTTAAATATGTTAGTTGGTTCTTCTGTTTTTAGAAATACATTATAAAATCTCTTAGATTTGATTTAACACACTATTTAGTCTTCCTATTTATTTTTTTTCATGTTACATACAAATAAAATGTTAAATTTGCCATTCTTTTTTTCTTTTAAAAAATAACAAAAAATAGCAAAAAAATTTTAATGTCATCAACTTGGTACAAAAATGTCAAATTTATGCTTTTATTTTTTTTCAATGTATTTTGAAGTTAACAAAATGTCAAATTTGTCAAATAAAAATTAAGGAAATTTTAGTATTTTTTTAGTTGATTAACAAAATATTTTAGTAGATTAATAGAATATTCTATTAAAAAGTAATGAGAATCTTTTTAGTTAACAGAACTAAACCTGAGGGCAGTGACTGATCCAAAAATTTTATACAGTGGAGTCCATATATTTACCATCGGCTGTGGAAAGATGATACTCAGATGCCGGTGATAAATCTCTTGAACGACATCGGCAGAGATGGACGGGATGGGAAAAAGGGTTTCACTTTTTTCTTAATAAATTTTTTTTTTCAAAAGCTTTTTTATTTTTTTTTAGCTAAAAAACTGAATTTTTAACTTAATCTTTTTATAATAATTTTTTTTAGAGCAATTTGTATAAAAAATTTTAGACTTTCATTTTTGTGTCAAAATAATCTCATTATTTATTTTAACTTTTAAATATACATACTTTTAGTTTCATATTAAATGTATCTTCCAAATAAATTTAATTTGGTTTGGTAGTGACATAATACTATAACCTATTTTTTATTGAGAAATACTAGTTGTCCTAATATTTACTTTATTTATCCACATACTTATTTTATTCAATTTGCATTAAAAATACAAATATTTTATACAAGTTGAGACAAAAAGTATTGGAATAAATATTTTTCTTTTTTATTTGATACTGCTAATATGTATTAATATACATATATGATATTTAGTTTTCTTCAAATGATGTTGTATTTAGTTAAAAAAATTTTGAAGTTGCACATAACTAGTCAAGACTCAATGAATTAGATATTTATATATACCTAAATCTATACATACATCAGAGGGTTTGCCTCTAAAGACTAAAAGTAATCTAGGTCCGCATAGATATAAATGTATATGTTGAGAATCAGTTGTATGTGGACTAGGTCTACGTAGATATACCTAGATCACTATAGACATAGTTTTAGTATATGAATCAGTTACATAACTTGATCAGCACATACCTATTTTAAATAAAAACTAAATGTCTCATATACATATTAATAATCAGCAGTACTAAATAAAAAAAAGGGTCCGGAGTATTACATTAATACTAAACTAAACTAATTTCTTTTAAAGTTACATTTAATATAAAATTGGAAGTATGTATGTTTAAAAATAAAAAAAAAATTGAAGAATATGATTATTTTGATATAAAAGTAAAAGTTAAAAATTTTTCATGCTAATTATTGTTGTTATTATGATAAGATTTTGTACTTTTTTCTCATCAAAATTTTGTATGTTTTATCTGTGTTAGAAATTATTTTATTATTTTATATTTTATGGGCGTCCACATTATTTTTTTAATTAGGTCCATATTATTATACTATACTTATTATTGTGACACTTGAAAAAATAATGGGAACATTGGAACCCAAAACATATAACTTGCGTTCGTCCTTGCCTAAATGACTTTAGAATATATTTCTAAAAATAAAGTGAGCAATTAGTATATTCAACTAAATTTCAGAGAGTGTCATAGTAATTTACTAATAAAAAACAGTGCTAATTAAGTTTGGAACATATATGGATGTTCAAGTGCAGAAAGAGAATGAAAATTATATTAATATAATCTTGTATTGTCACAAATCCATTTTCAACTACTATTAAGAAAAGATAATATTCTAAAGTAGAATTTAAAGAGCATTTACCTTTTAATTTTTTAAGAAGGTGATAAAGAGTATTTTTTTGTGGGCTAGCATTACGTTTACAGTTCTTACGTCAAATCCGGAGTAGAGCTTAATAAGGGCATAGATCCACCCTGTAATTCTCTCTTATAAAAAGAATGTATCCATTATACATGTAGAGTGCTACAGAACTGGGTAGTCAGAATTTGTCTAAATTAAAATTTTTTCTATTTAAATCATAAATATACTCTTTGCCATATCTGATTAAATATGCATGTTTGGATACTAGTACAAAGTAGTATTATATGCAGTGGTTGTTTTAGAATATAATGCAACAGTTCTCAAACGTCGCATATTAAGAGGTTGTATATGAGCTTGAGTTATATGTGGCGGTTGTTTGTAAATAACCACTGCATATAGTTAAGGCTTATGCAGTGGTTTCTTAAAAAACTAGTTTCATATGATTTAAAATTATGCAACGGTTTTTTAAAAAATAGCCACTGCCTATAGTTTTTTTTTTTAAATTGTTTCATATATATCTCAACCACATCACATAATTACATATTCCTGCTTCATATATATCTCAATCAAGGTCCAATGACAATCATATTAAACAAAAAGACTCAAATATAAATATCTAATATAACTATAGCTAATACCTATAGAAAAAACTATATATACAAGATAGTCTCAAATGTAACACCCACCCATATAGCATACTAGTCCGCTATAAGAGGGAGTGCTACAGTATACATGTTATTGAACCTTTAGTTATTATTCCCTTTTTAGCCTTTACCATTTTAACATATTATGCTATCATTCAACTGATTGTACATAGCAATGTATAACCATATAAGTAATTAATATGCATTCATGCTTATGAAATAATCTGAAATCAATAAATCCGTTAACCAGTGCTAAACACGTCCAAAATAAAACATCCATAAATTCTTAATACAATTATTCAATATCCCAATATGTATGAAAAGATAAGATGCATAAATATAAGCTGACTCTGAATCCAGATGCTATGATAGGCTAGGCTTCCCTGTGTCAACTCTTCCTAAGGCTCTGGACCTGCGAGCAGGAAAGCCACACACTAAGCTATCCAAGTTTAGTGGTTTATATAATCATATAAATTCTATCATGCATATCATACATGTTCAAATCATATAATTCATTACATGAAAGTCATAAGATAACACTTTACCTCATTTTTCAATTCATATAATTATAGTCATGCCATCATACCAATCAAATCATTACACATCACTGTAGCATACCTGGTAAGCGGAAGTCCTTCCTTATTCCTCACATTAAATTACTTTACCCTATTTTTGTTTATTCATTTAAATTGCCCAATCACTCTATACTAGACTACTGGATATGGATTGTGAATAGGGGCGCTCTCGGAGCTGAAGCCACCCTACTCACCTAATCATAATTGTTTGTATCTGTACCTGAGTCAAGAGCGCTCTCGAAGTTGAAGCCAACTTGACTCATAACTGTATATAGAAATTGCTAGTATAAAGGGTCAAAGGAGCTCTCGGAGCTGAAGCCACCTTGCCCAATAAATAATGCATGAAAAATCCTACGATATCGTAACCACCCTTAATGGTGCACCATCTATCCTATATATCCCTTATTCATTAAATAGCATTTCCATGGTATCACATGGCAACATATATATAATAACATATTATCACTCATAACATCATAATCTATGTATCATCATGACCATATATCTTATGTCATGCCATAACACAAGTATATCATGCCATAAACAACAAATCCATATTTTTCCATATTACATCATAATAGATTAAGCAATGTATTCCATATCATCAAAACTAGCACCATAACCGGCACCATAACCTTTCATACAAGCGTGTTTGTACCTTAGCACGTTGTGATATGCCATTTCGGTGTTAGTGCCACTGGCCTGGCCTATCGAGGGGTTGTGCAATCCTGGGGTCATGTGAGTTCCAACCAGGACTCTCCTTTCCTGACTAGGAAAGGCCTAACATTAGTAAGGGAAATTCCAGTTTTCCCATGCTGCACCAAAACTCATGATTTCAAAGCATCATACAATATTTCAAAACACCATAGGTCATTCAAGTGTCCATAATCTCATTTAAACATGCCATAATCCATTTAACTCATTGAACACCAATTTACACAAAAAATATCATGAATAATCTATGCCATTAATTCACACTATTATGTCCAAACATCTTAGATCATTATTCATAGCATTTATCAGCTATAAGCCATCCAATAAACTGAAACACTAGTAAACATGTAGCCAGAAAGTGAATAAACATGATTATATGTACAAACCTTAAACAATGGAGCCGAAACCCTCACTATCATTGCCTCTCACATGTTCTGATGTTCATTTTTGTTTTCTTCCCTGTTCCTTAACATCAGACATATGAATTAAAGGTCACAAACGGTTCTATACCTTCTGTTCTACAGGGACCATATCAAAACATTGGAAAAACCCTAATTTAATGCGATTATAACCATTAAAACAGTGCTAAGGATGTTAAACTACTATAACACTTACCGAATCACATCTGGGAGTCAAGAACATAGGTGAATAATCTGATTATAAAGGTTGTTTGGTAGAAGTCTCGTGTTCTTGATGAAAACACCAAAAACCCTAAGTTAAATCCTTGATAATTCAATATAAATTATGTTTTCAAGTGTTTAGGTGAAGGAGAATCAATGGAGAATGAATGTAAGGGTTTCTGGAGCATCTAGGGTGTGCAAGTGTCGGCTGGGTTTCTAATTTGTGTAGACTGGGGTGTACAAACACGTATTTATAACGTGTAGACCAAAGGCGAGTCTCGATTGGGAAAATGGATGTCCTAAGCAGGAGACCTCTCTCGACCTTGAGATTACCTTTCCTGAGCGAGATTCGGTTCTACCCACCAAAATATAAAATAAGCCCAAAATCAAGGTTATTCCACAAAATTCCAGCAACATCACAAAATACCATAGTTCACCAAAAATTAGATTAAATTCATAGACATCCCCAATAGTCATAAATCATTATAATTATCATTTCTAACATCATTATCATGCCAATTATCATCTCAAGACATAACAACCACCATTTCAAAAATGCAATTGGTATGAGTTTAGGAATAAACATGCATATATGTACTAACCTCAAATAGAGCCTTAAAAACCTTAAGTCCTCAAGCTTGCTCTTCCCTTTGGGGGTTACCACCACCCTCTCTATCACTTAATAAGACATCAACATGCCTCTTTTATGCCAAAGAACAAACATATGTAGCATAACTCTACTTTTTAAACATAAATCCAGCTTTAACTATCAAACTATCTCTTTTAACTCAAAATCCATGTCAAGTTTCTTCTTTAACTAATCTAGATTCTAAAAGGAAGAGTCTTAACTCTTCAAAACCATAACTTGAATAAAGAACTAACCATATGAAACGGGTCTCCCCCAAGCAAAAAAATGGTAGAAAATAAGAGAAAAGAAGAAGACAAGATGGTTTTTAGCTTCACATACTTCTTCCTTTACCAAAGACAATATGGATTTGGGTGTTTAGCTTCTTCCTTTCTTCCTTCTCCAAGAAAATGGCTTCTTTAGCTCCAACAACTCCCTCTTTTTACTTTTCTAAAGGGTTTTGGGCTATATAAGTGATTTTTGCTTTAGTTTTTGGTGGTTTTGGCTTCTTTCGAGTGAAAGGTGGAAAGATGAAAGGGGTGAAAAGAGGGAGTTGTTGGAGCTAAATTCTAGACCCTAAATTGTGGGCGTTACACATCATAAGATATGTAACTTGTAGCCATACATAATTATTTATCTTATAAAATTATCTTATTATCTCAATTAATATATGACATACATATGTTATTCTTAAGTGTGATAAAAGTATATTTTTCTCAATTAATATATGACATACCCCTCAAAATCCGTATAAATTCTAGGCCTTAAATTGTGGGCGTTACAAAAACATTTGATAATTGATCTCAAAATGCTCAATAATATCCAACAAACATTTAACAATATCTAATTTTCAACAACACAAGATTATATAGTATTGTTTTTATATACATTTGGGTCATATGTTTTGGACTTCAAGTATATCAACGGAGTCATAACATCACCAATTAGTGTCCTTGTGGCTACTTGTTCTTGCAAGCATCTGGTTGCAACTGCAAGAGCTTGATATAATCCCCGTATTGGATAACGCTATTGAAGTAGTGGGTTAGCTATCTTAGGGAACTTCCTACAATCCTTGAAAAGTGGTTGAGCTTGAAACCCCAGGTCCCATATAATAACAAAAGAAAATGACATAAATCTTGTTTTATGTTAGTTCAATTTTAAGATAACAAATATTGAAGGTAAGCAAATACATACCCATACAACAAGATTATGAGCTACAAGATGATACCTTTTTGTTTTTCTTGATTTTCTCTCAATTATATAAAAGAAAAAGAAAAAAAAATTAGATGTATACAGTTCAAAATCATCTTGAGTAAAACTAAATATACAAGCTGAGAACAATGATCTTTCGATAGAGTTTTTGCATGGAGTGGTTATAAATTTAGATATATACAAGCATTAACTACAACAACATATGATCATGAACTTCTTATCAACCAGATTTGAATAGAAGAATTACTTTCTAGTCTAAATAGAAATTAACAAGAGTGGTTGGTCTCGTGTGTCACATATGAACCTGTGGATATCAGGAGAGGTAAGAATAATAATATTTATCAAACTATAAATAAGTGCAAATGATTAATTAATATAAAACTATAATATGGCAGTTTATGCCATATACCCATTATGTACTCATCAATTGAATCACAATAAGATTACTAACCATGGGTGGAAGGCACTCCTCAACATGTTGCTTCAAAATAGAGAATCCTCCAAAATGAAAGTTTAGAGATAATTAAATAGAGTAGATAAGACATAAAACTAAATAAAGATTAATTAATATAAAATAAAACCAATTACTTTATCCATCTCCAATATTGAAAATTCTCCAATAAAAAGTGCAAATGCAGATCTAGAGACATGGTCAATTTCTCTAAGTGAAGCATTGACAGTAATAGAGAATGAATCAAGTTCATTCATGAAATCTTCAGTTTCTCCAATGTGAATTCATTAGCTTATCATGAAAACTAAGGTGCTAGATTGAATTGTTTTCCATGTATAAGAAAAATATAATGTTTTAGAGAATCCTTCTTACTAAAAACCAGAATAGCTTCCAAGCGAGAATGCCTAAAAAAACCACTAACAATTTATTATGTTACTCAATTTTATACCTAATTAACCATTTCCAAGAACACCAAGACAACATCATTCTTCAAGATCCTAAGATAGAATTCTATTAGTTTTTTGAACATAAGTGAATGCTTAAATTAAAATTCTAACCAGAAACATGCCAAAGATAACTCGTAGCTAGAGACATAACTTACATACATAGTGTTTGTCTCTCCATTAACAATTCCTGCATATTCTAGAGAAAGACATTAAGTTACTTGTTAGTTAGAATTCGCACAACTCCAAATTTAGATTGAATCTATGGTTAGTTCATTCAAATTAATCAAGCTAATCAATGCTCTGATAAGAATTTCATTACCATACCATTGACACCTTCAATTGTAGCCTCGATAACTGGTTTGGCAGCAACATTGTACACCTCTTAAGAAGTTAAATGCCGTCTAAATACTTTATTTGCTAATGCAAATTCATTAGCATTTGCAATTTCATTAAGCTGTAATTAATTAATTGACCAGAAACAAAATCCAATTTATCTCTAAAAAAAGCATAATCACTAAATACATAAGTTATAGCTGGATTGTTCTCGTTTCTAACAATGTTATCTCCATTAGCATGCCAAGCAATCTTGTCCCCTTTCTGGAACTCTCTTTCACTGTAACTAAATAAACCCTAGTCACATTACCACATCAAACAAACCAAATCATTCAATCTTCTAACAAGTAGATCCAATCCACTGCCATCAGTTATAAGCATTTACCACAGCAGCCTAAACCGAATTGTCACCGATATACTATTATTTTTCCTTGGCATGTCAATTGGCTTAGCAATTAGCTCCTATGAGCCAAAAGCAATAGTCACCGTAACTTCTTGGACCATGGTATAGTGAATTAGAGCATGAACGACTCGATGTCATGGATCAGGAATAAAATCCTCCAATGGGATTGAAATAAGAAGAAGCAAAAGAAGAGCAAAAATGATGTATTAAACTATTGCTCAAATAAGAAGAAAAACAAGAAAAAAAGAAAGTAGAAAGTGTACCCATATGGGAGCTTTCATGGTGGTTTTGCAAGTTAGTAGGGGCATCTCAAAATCAGAAGAGATTGGAGATGCCAGCATTAGGCAATATAGAGGAGCTTGGGTGATTTTTGATGCTGGATGAGCTTCCCACGATATAGCACGACACAAAATGGTAGCACTCAACAAGTGACCTCAAGCTCCATCATTTGTAGTGGCATGAAATAGGGAGTGGACCACACCGTTAGGTTGTCGAAGAGGGAGAAGAGCAGAGCTATGGGTTGGAGGGAGAGAAAGGAAAGAAGGGAGTTGTGAGCTGAGAAGGAGAATAAGGGAACTGAGGGAGAAGGTAGGGCTTTTATAAGGATCTAAACAAAACTGCTTCATAAAATTCAACTATATGCAGAGGTTATTCGAAGAAAACTGCAGCATAAAATATATGTTCATTATATGCAATGGTTCTTTCATAACAACAGTTGTGTATACTCAAAAAAACTTTCAAATTATTTGCTAAATTACCACCACATTTTTTTATGCAGCAGTTTTCTATACAACTGCTGTATATACTCTACTACATATAATATTTTTATACTAGTAGTATTATCCAATATAGTATCTGTTAGATATCTAATTACAAGATAACCTAAGTGTTTTAAGATTAACACTTGAACCCTTACACAAAACAATTAATGAAGAGATTGAGAAAATAAATTGCAAAAGTTTTGGCACTTGTTAAAGTAGTTGGTTCTATTAAATGGCCTTTTAGTGAGGTATTTATACTGATTACCTACCAATTAGCCGTTATAAAGTGGTGCCATAACTCTTTCTAACATTCTCTTACAAGTGTATTAAATGCTGTTTGCATAGAGAGATGTCTTGGTCGGGAACATGGCTTTCCACGTCAGGAAATGCCCAATTTTAATACGGGGCAGCTTCTAGTTGACTGAAAAGTCCAACAACTAGTCTCTATTCAATTTTCCCAGTTGGGAGTCCTGGAGTCCTGGTTGGGACTTGCCTGATGATGTCATTACCGAGAACTTGGGTCTGCTTGCTTTGAAAGAGTCCCGGTCGGGACCTAAGTCAGTTTGACTTTGAGTGTTTTTGACTTTATGATGATATGGCACACTTTGGTGATGTCTACTCTTCAACGGTCATGTCTTTTTGAATTTCCCGCTTGGACTGCAACCATTCCGGTCGGAAAAATAAATGTCCTGGTCGGGACATACCATGTCCCGATCTGCTTTTGCTACTGGAGCTTTTGGATCATCATCTTGCAATGTTTTCCAGTTTGGACACTCGATTTGCTTAATCTGTACTACATTCCTGGTCGGGACCTTCTTGTCCCGATTGGGACATCACCTGTCCCGATCTGCTTTATCTACTGGAACTTTGAAACATTGGGAGGTAACATTTTCCCGGTCATGACATATGATTTTTCGGTGTGTACTTATGTCCTAATCAGGAGATTCCTATCTCGGTCGGGAGTTACACGTTTCAAGAAATGTTTGAGTTCTTCAATAAGGAAACCATAACCAAATGTGCTAAAACTTTGAACACTATAAAAAAAACACTCAAAAAAGATGTTAGTAACATATAATTTGATTATCAAGATCAAAATAGAAAGCAATCACCCTAAGGTTAACAATCTCCCCCTTTTTGATTTTGACAATCAAACTAGGCAAAAATATCAAATTGATAGTTCTATAATCAAATTGACATATTGAGCAATGTGTATTCAAAGTTTCATATCATTTAAAGGTATAAAACATATAGAATGGCAAAAGTTAAAAAGTCAACATAATTGAGAAATCTAAATTTTAAATTTTTGCTTATTTATTTCTTCTCCTCCTTTGTCAATATAAAAAAGAATGAAATATTTAGAGAATATAGAGAAGAAAAGATCATTTTATTAATAAAGCAAAGAAATTACACAACATGTGAGGACAAAAAAAATGTAAGAGAAAAATTCTAAACTGTTCATCTCCTTCTTCATCATTACCCTCCTCTTCATCTCTACCATCTTCTTCCTCTTCACCTTGCTCCCCCTCAAATGGTGGGGCTTTTTCAAAGCCATGGGTACAAACATTTAAATTGAGTTGCCTTTGCAAGCTTTGAATATCAAGATGGAGGTATTGCATCATATCCCTTAAGGTGTTGAAGGATTGCATTTGAAAGTCATAATGACTTTGCAAAGTGAGTTGTTGTGGTTGAGGAGGTGGTGGTGGAGGTGGCATCCCTTGTGTACTCGAGCCTTCTCCTATTGAGAGTCTTGCCCTCTTCCTTATGGCCTCTTGAGTGAACTTTTGGGCACCATGTTCCCCAAAAGGATAGAAGAAGGAATCAACCTCCTTGAATGGTCTTCCAATTGCCTTGCAATTTTGGAGATATTGGATATCTAAGAAGCTCTCATATTGAGAGCAAGATGAAGAGAGAAGTGCACAATTCTCATCCGTCATTAGATAAAGATACCTTGCAAGATAGGTGATTTATGCATGGAGTGAAATTGTGCCCTTGGTGGTGGAAGCCATGGCCTAAAATCTATCAAGAAGAAGATGGGCCGTATCCGTAGGCCGATTGTGAACCATGGCATAGAGGTAGAGAAAGTCTTCATGGGTGACTTTCTCATTACTTTCACTTCTTGCATTGATTGAGAAAGTGATGATTCTATGAAGGATGAAGTGAGAGAGGGTCTTGATGTGCTTAGCATTTGATCTCTTATCAAGCTGAGTTTCAAGAGAGATTCCTTTCCATAAATCAAAAGGAGAGAGATGCATGACTTGAGTGTTGATGAGTCCCTTCTTCTTGAACCCAAAGGCATCAGTAAGTTGATAGTTTGTCATCTCTTATGGTTGGCTAAAGACACGAAATTGGAGGCCGTAATAGCCGAGAGGATGTTTTGGATCCTTGATAATTTGAAAAGTGGAGAGGAATTCAATGGTAAGTTCATCATGGCCATCTTCAAAGGGCATGACAAAAGTGGTCCATCCCATCTTCTCAAGGGTGCCAATGACTTCATCCTTGACTCCTTACTTGTCAAGATCATCAATATTGAGCATACGATTTGAGATGAATTTCTTGGCGGTTATGTTGACATATTTTTTCTTCTCCTCTTTTGAGAAGGCATTGAAGATATCTTGAAAGGAGGAGATTTGGGAAGAAGAAGCCACACTTTTGCCTTTAGAGGTTCTTGATTTTGAGGTACCAATCTTTGGTGCCATTTGGAGAGGGTGAGTATGGAGAATGTTTGAAGATTTGTTGTTGAAGAATTTGGAAGAGAGGAAGAGTATTGATGCAAAAGTGAGGAAAAGAATGAGAATAGTGGGGTATTTATAGAGTTTGAAGAGGTATGTTACCATTTGAGGGGTCTAAATGAGAGTTATGGTAGTTAAATATGATTGGTGGCAGTTACAAAAGGCTACCATCGAGTACATCCCAATCGGGAGATGGTCAGGAACCCTTTCAGTGGTAAAAAAAAAAATTTTGGACCTAGTCCCGAGGGGGACAGAAGTCTTCACGAGCGTACATGTATGAAGAGGTGCAACGGTCAAATTAAATTTAAATGTCCCGATCGGGAAGTGTAACTTTTTGAGCAGGAGTAGATGACCAAGAAGTTATAAGCATGAGGTATAATGTCCCGAGTGGGACATTGTTCCCGAACGGGAGTTATAGGTTCTCCGAGAATTTGTAGGAGAAAAAGGAAGTTAACTATCCCGAAAGTTCAGTATTTACAACAAACAAGTAAAAAGCATATATACACAACAATTCATATGCAAAAACAAGGTTTAAAGTTTTCTTAAATCAATGTGCTCCCATCTAGCATACCAAGCTCTCTCTTTATAAAACAAAACCTTTCATCATTTAGAATCTTGATAAAAATATCTGCTAGTTGGCATTCAGTGTCAATAAAATCTAACACTATATCACCGTTTTGAACATGATCTCTTAGAAAATGATGTCTTATATCAATGTGTTTACTTGTAGAGTGTTGAATGGGATTTTTAGAGAGGTTTATGGCACTTGTGTTATCACACTTAATTGGAATGTGGTCTATGTCATGACGATAATCCTTTAGTTATTGCTTCATCCAAAGGACTTGGGTGCAACAAGAACCAGCTGCCACATATTCAGCTTTGGCGGTGGACAAGGCAACCGAAACTTGTTTCTTGCTATGCTAAGAAACCAAACACTCTCTAATAAAGTGGCACGTTCCAGACGTGCTTTATCTATCCAACAGACTCCCAGCGTAGTTGGCATATGAGAAACCAATAATATGAAATGAAGAATTTATTGGATACCATAGTCCTAAATGCATAGTGCCAAGAAGATATTTTAAAATTCTTTTTACAGCATTCAAATGTGATTCTTTAGGAGATGATTGAAATCTTGCACACATGCATACACTATACATAATATCGGGTCTAGAAGCGGTTAAATAAAGAAGTGAACCAATCATACTTCTACAAAGCTTTTCATCAATAGCTTTACCCTTTTCATCTTTGTCCAATTTTGTTGATGTACTCATTGGAGTCTTGGCATTCTTACATCCATCCATCCCAAATTTCTTAATCACTTCCTTGGTGTAGTTGGATTGATTGATGAAGATGCCATCTTTGCCTTGCTTGATTTGAAGTCCAAGGAAAAATTTGAGCTCTCTTATCATGCTCATTTCAAATTCCCTAGTCATACACATAGCACAATCTTGGCAAAGATCCTCATTAGTAGACCCAAAGATGATATCATCAACATAAATTTGAACAATAAGAGTGTCATGCTTATATTTTTTAATAAAAAGAGTTGTGTCAACATGCCCTTTTGAGAATCCATTTTTTAATAGAAAAGCACTTAGTCTTTCATACCATGCTTTAGGAGCATGCTTTAATCCATATAAAGCCTTAGTTTATAGACATGATTTTGAAAAGCATTATTTTCAAAACTGGGAGGTTGTTCAACATATACTTCCTCTGATATAAAACCATTTAAAAAGGCACTTTTTACATCCATTTGAAAAAGCTTGAAATTCATATGGCATGTATATGCTAACAAAATACATATAGTCTCTAATCTTGCTACATGGGCAAATGTTTCATCATAATCAATGCCCTCCTCTTGGTTGTATCCTTTGGCAACCAATCTAGCCTTTTTTCTTATGATATTACCATTCTCATCTAATTTGTTCCTATAGACCCACTTACTACCAATGATTGGGTAGTCACTAGGTCTTGGAACTAAGGCCCAAACTTCATCTCTCTCAAATTGATTGAGATCCTCTTGCATAGCAATCACCCCAACTTTCATCATCCAAAGCCTCACTAATTGACTTTGGCTTAATTTGAGATACACAAGCAAGATTAGAATCAAGAAATTTTGAATGAGTACTTACACCTTTTGAAGGATCACCAATGATTTGCTCCTTTTGGTGGTTTCTTGCATATCTCCACTCCTTTGGTAGCTCATTGGCCTCTTGCTCTTGAGCTTAGGATTACTCCTATACTTGTAGTTGCTCCTTATCAATGTCATTCTTCTTTGTGGGTATTTCTTGTTCTCCTTGATCAAGATTGAGATTTTCCATAGAGCCTACAACATCATTCAAAGAAATACCTTTCCCAAGATCAAGTGTATACGATTCATCAAAATTAACATGCATAGACGCTTCTACAACTAATGTTCTTTCATTAAATGCTCTATAGGCTTTGCTAGAGGTGGAATAGCCAAGGAATATGCCTTTATCCGACTTTGAGGCAAATTTTCCAAGATTGTCCTTGGTATTTAATATGAAGCATTTGCAACCAAATACTCTAAGATATGAAATCTTGAGTTTTCTTCCATTCCAAAGCTCATAAAAGGTTTTATTCAAAATGGGTCTTTTGAAAACACGATTTACTATATAGCATACGGTGTTAGTGGCTTCCACCCAAAAATAAGTTGGTAGTCTATACTTATTAAGCATTGTTCTAGCCATTTCTACCAATGTTCTATTTTTCCTTTCAATTACTCCATTTTGTTGAGGAGTTCTTGGTGTTGAAAAATCATGAGAAATACCATTTTCCAAACCATAATTTTCAAAAATTTTGTTTTCAAATTCTTTGCCATGATCACTTCTAATTTTAGAGATACAATACCCCTTCTCATTTTGGACTCTTTTGGCAAAGTACTTGAAGTTTTCAAAAGTATCACTTTTATGAGCTAAGAAAATTACCCAAGTAAACCTAGAGTAATCATCAATAATAACAAATGCATAGTGTTTTCCACCTAAGCTTGCAACTCTACTAGGTCCAAATAAGTCTAGATGCAATAATTGAAGAGGTTTAGATGTGCTTACACAATTTTTGATTTTGAAAGATGATTTGTGTTGCTTGCCTCTTTGACATGGCTCATAAGTTTTGTCCTTCACATATTTGACCTTTGGTAGTCCATTTACTAGTTCATCTTTGCTAAATCTTGAATTAAATCCATACTTGCATGCCCAAGTCTTCTATGCCATAGCCAAAATTCTTCACTAATAGACACAAGACAACTAGAGGAAACATTAGATAACTTGTGTAAGTCAATTATGTAAGTGTCGCCATCTCTTTCTCCTTTGAATATTTCTTGACCATATAAAGAGATCACTGAACATTCATTGGAGCTAAAGGTGACTTTGTTTCCCTTATCATATAGTTGACTTACACTTAAGAGATTGTGCTTTAGACCATCAACAAACATTACATCATCAATGATTGAAATACCATCTAATCCTATGGAACCAATGCTAATTACCTTACCTTTAGCTTTGTTCCCAAAGATAACCTTACCTCCATCAATATGTTTGAGACTAGTGAAGAGGATTTTGTTTTCGGTCATATGCCTTGAGCATCCACTATCCAAGAGCCATACATTTTCATTGCTTGAGGATTTAAGGCACACCTATGGAACTGAAACTCAAGTTTGGCTTTTAGGTACCCAAAGAACCTTGGATCCTTGGAGATTAGCTTTCGAGGAATCCCAATGGGATTTCTTTATTAAACAATGAATGTTAATGTGCCAAACTCCATGCAATAATGGTATAGCTTCTTTTTAAAGGATTCTTGCCACGTACTTTGGGGTTTTGGCCTCATAACTTTCTTGTTAGAAATATAAGAAGAGGTGTAACAACAAACACAATCATGCCTAGTGGGTGTTTTTCTAGATGCATGTCTCTTATATAAAAAGGCATGTTTGACCTTTTAAGGTTTCCCTCTTAAGCCATGTGAGCCTTTTCTACTTTCCTTTTGAGTAGTGGCTTTGGTGAGTGATTTACTTTTAGCCTTAAAAGCCCTTACCTCAATTGAGAAGGTTTGTGGTGTGGAAGCTTTTACAAAAATGGGTTTAGATGAAGATGATGCTCCATTAAAGCTTAAGCCATATCTCACTAGGGGAGGTCTTTGTGATAAAATGAGAGTATCCAAACTTTCCTTCCCTTTGTGAAATTTAGAAATAGAAAGTCTAAATTCCTCAACTTCATTTTTCAAAGTATTATTCTCTTTAATTAAGGAAACGGTTGAGGGTTTTGATGAAAGTTCATCTGATGACTTCTTAAGAGAGGCATTAGAGGTTTTTAGCTCTTTCATAACCTTTTAAAGGTTAGATAAATCATCCTTAAGCTTGGAGCTATTTTTCTTATGAAAATTGACTTTTTTTTTTATATCTTTCTAATTCTAAGCTCATGACCTCAATAAGATCATCATCATCATCATCATCATTATCATTATCATCATCATCACAATCATTTAAGGTGAAAGAGGAAGAAGTGGAGGTTACCTCATTAGAGTTGTCCTTTAAAGCCATGAAGCACAAGTTGGCTACATCTTCTTAGCTCTCCTCATCATCACTTGATGTAGGATCATCCCATGTAGCTTTATGACCCTTGTCTCGTCCGTCCTTGTGAGACTTGTCCTTGTACTTTTGAGCCTTGGACATTTAGATTTGATATGGCCTTTCTTCCCACATTCATAACACTTCATCTCCTCTTTGTTTTTGTTAAAGTTGGATGAGGAGCCTTTGAATTTTGAGGCTCTTTGGCTATAGTTTTTGATAGTCCCATACTTGTTGACTATCATTCTTTTTACTCTTCTTGATAGCATGGCTATCTCTTCATCCTCTTCTTCACTTACCTCATCATCACTAATGAGGTCCAAGTCTTGAACCTTTGAGGATGTGGTGCTTGCCTTGAGAGCAATAGGCTTTTTCTTTTCTCTTTCTCCTTCAAGCTCCATTTCTCTCATGAGAGCTATCTCATGTGTTAGAAGCTTGCCAATGAGCACATCGGTGGGAATAGAGCTCAAATCCTCATTGGCTTCCTCTATACCCGCCACCCTTGATCCATAGTCCTTCATTGGAAGACTTCTCAAAATCTTGTTTTTTATATCTTCAAGACTAGTATGTCTTCCATATTTCTTCATGTTATTGATGATGGAGAGTAGGCGGTTTGTCATATTGGTGATGGTCTTATTTTGCTTCATCTTGAAGAGTTCATACTCGTTCATTAGGAGTTGAATCTTCCTTGAACGTACTTGCTTTGTGCCTTTATGGTAGTTCTCCAAAGTCCTCCACATATTGTAGGCAGTTGGACAATGTTGAACTCTCCCACACTCTTCAATAGAAAGAGAACTTGCTAGGATGGCCATAGCCTTTTCTTTCTTACCATTTGCTCTTATGTGTGGTTCAGTCCACTCATCTCTTGGAAGAGATTCATCCTCTCCTTTAGCATTCTTCCTAACTGGTGGTGTCCATTCTTTGTGAACACTATCCCATACATCAATTCCTTCATTATCCAAGTAAGCCTCCATTCTAAACTTCCAATGGGCATAGTTTGACCCATCAAAATAAGGTTTGAGGCTTTGGAATCCTTCTTGGACCATTGTAGATCTTTGCTAGAGCTGATGAAGCTTGACTTCTAGACCTTGCTCTGATACCAATTGTTGCCCAAACAATCACCAAGAAGGGGGAGATGAATTGGTGGGAAGTTAAAAAATTCTTGCACTCACAAGGTAACAAAAAGAGTTTGAGAAATTGAAACACAAATTTTATAAAGGTTCGGGTATTAACTAACCCTACTCCTCTCCCTAACTTTGATTGGGTATTTATTAATCTAATCACTTAGATTACAATTTGGAGTTTTAACTAGCTCACTCCCAACTAGGTGTTTTACCAAGGCTAACACTCAACTCGAATTTTTCTTGTATTTTATGGCTCACACAAAAACCAATTGCTTGTAATTTGGCTCACACTACCCAATTACAAGATAACCCAAGTGTTTCAAGATTAACACTTGAACCCTAACACAAAACAATTAATGAAGAGATTGAGAAAATAAAATGCAAGAGTTTTGGCACTTGTTAAAGTAGTTGGTTCTATTAAATGGCCTTTTGGTGAGGTATTTATACTAATTACCTACCAATTAACCGTTACAAAGTGGTGCCATAACTCTTTCTAACATTCTCTTTCAAATGCATTAAATGCTATTTACAGAGAGAGATGTCCCGCTCGGGAAATGCCCAATTTTAATACATGGTGGTTTTTGGTTGACTGAAACATCCAACAGCTAGTCCCTATTCAATTTTGCTGCTCGGGAGTCTTGGAGTCTCGGTCAGGACTTGCCCGATAATGCCATTACCGAGAACTTAGGTCTGCTTGCTTCGAAAGAGTCCCGGTCGGGACCTAAGTTAGTTTGACTTTGACTGTTTTTTACCTTTTGATGATGTGACACATTTTAGTGAGGTCTCCTCTTCAACGGTCGTGTCTTTTTGAATTTCCTGCTCGAACTGCAACCATCCCGGTCAAGAAAATAACTGTCCCGATCGGGACATACCATGTCTCGTTCTGCTTTTACTACTGGAACTTTTGGATCATTATCCTGCAGTGTTTCCCAACCTGGACATTAAATTTGCTTAGTCTGTACTACATTCCCAATTGGGACCTTCTTATCTCGGTCTAGAAATATCATGTCCCAGTCGGGATATCACCTGTCCTGATCTGCTTTGGCTACTGGAATTTTGAAACAATAGGAGGCAACATTTTTCTGGTTAGGACATATGATTTCCCTATCTGTACTTGTGTCCCAGTCAGGAGATTCTATCTCGGTCGGAAGTTACACGTCTCAAGAAATGTTTGAGTTGTTCAAAAAGGAAACCATTACCAAATGTGTTGAAACTTTGAACACTATCAAAACAATACTCAACAAAGATGTTAGTAACTATTAGAGATGTGCCCAAAAGGCAATCGCCTTAAGCACTTAGTGTACACATTCATAAAGGTATTCTTTCATTATATTAGTATTCATTTGCATATGAATTGATATAGATCTTAAACTGATTAATGAAAGTCCATGATATGA
>CATIWF010042409.1:0-14632 GCA_949630135.1 Balakata baccata
GATTGACTACGTCACACCTAGCCCTAGTAATTTTAGATCTTGTCACTGAAGACCATCTTCATGACAGTTCCACTCTGGCCAGAGATTCCCGAGTGATGATCCCAACAAGAGGCCGTGGGTATACTCTCCCTCTATCAGGAGAGGTGAATCCTCTTTTGGCTACCCAATTACCTTCGAATACGTCAAGCTATACCCAATCACCACCCTATGAGGCAATAAGGAATGGAGTCAAAGCACAGAATCAGTATCCAAGATTTCCTTGAGTACCTCAAGTCTAAGGATACATGCACCATTGCTGTGATGAGACTATCATTGACATTTGAATAGATAATACATATGATTGTCTCATAGCAGGTTATCCAATATACTTGACTACTATTAGCAAGCCACATGTTAACTTTGAACGTCTCATGCTCATAGCTTATGAGATGTATTGCTTGATCCAATCAAGGAATATAACATGTGCTAGTCTATCCGGATTAACAATATCCTGTCTTGTTGATCCTATGACTAGGGATAATTTAGATACTAACATAATTACACATGATAGGAATCTCATTATCATGATCTCATTATGATTTCCTTCATCCTATATTTCATATCATGGACTTTCATTAATTAGTTTAAGATCTATATCAATTCATATACAAATGAATACTAATATAATGAAAGAATGCCTTTATGAATGTGTACACTAAGTGCTTGAGGCGATTGCCTTTTGGGCATATCTCTAACAAAGCCATGGTAAATAATGGCTTTTCGATGATGGAGGAATACTATTGCATGTATATTAAGCATTCAAATAATGGTTTCATAATTCTGTCCTTATATGTTGATGACATATTAATAGTTGGAGATGATAAGAAGTTGATTGATATTACCATAAAATGTTTATCATCGACCTTCAAAATGAAAGACATAGGTGAGGCTAGCTATGTGTTTGGTGTTAAGATCCATTACCATATGCATGATTGCAAGCCTATGGATATCCTAGTTGAAAGGAATTTAAGCCTTAGTCTTGATATTTGTCCCAAGACATCTGATGAAAAAGAATGAAAGTCCATAGTACCTTAATCCAGTGCTATTGGTTATCTTATATATGCATTGATGTGCATATATTTAGACACATGCTATGTCATTAGGCTATTAAGCATATTTAAATCTAATCCAAGTCTAAAACATTGGATGACTGTCAAAAGGATATTAAGATATCTGAAAGGAACTTTAGACTATGCTCTGTGGTACTTAATGAAGGATTTGCATTAAGTTGGTTATGCAGATGCCGATTGGGGAGGCAATCTTGATCAATGCAAATCAATTTTTGGATATACATTCTTGCTAAATAATCATAGAGTAGCAATAAGCAATATTGTATAGCTTTATCAAGAGTGGGAGCTGAATATGTAACATGCTTCTCAGCTACACAAGAGGCAATTTGGTTCAAAAGGTTTTTGCAACACTTAAAAATTATTATATCAACATCTATATTTGTAGCAATATATTGTGACAGTATGGTTGTATTAGCCTATGCTAAGGATTTGAAATATTGTTGGAAAGCCCAAACATATCTTGATTGGATATCACTATGTTAGAGGCATGATCACACAAAAGGAAGTGGTCCTGAAATGCATTCCTACAAGTGAAATGGTAAAAAATTCATTTACCAAACTAATAGCTAGAAATGAATTTGTTAGACAAGAAAGATCCTCGAGCTTATGTAGGATATAATTAATTTGTGAACGTTGATAAAAAAAAATTAAAGGCATATTTACTTAATTCGTTTGTTTGCTTGCGAGTTTTAGTTATATAAATATGTTGGAAATGCCAAGTAGCATAATTCGATGAAGTTTGTTGATAGACTTAGATTGACTCTCTCACATGAATAATCACCTCTAACACTGTGGAGCGAGTAGAGATGAGACTAAAGTTTAGATGATAAAACGCAGCGGGAGCAATTTTGGTCATACTTTTACATAAAAGGTCGCCTTGATGAGGATCAAGATGAGATTCTTTATATATAAGAATTGATATGAATGAATTTTCCATCATTCATGTGTCAATTTAGAGGAATCTAAGTGTGAAACTTGTTGTTTAACATTGTTGAATGTGTAGATAAAAATTTCAAGTTTGGCATTTTCAAAGTGACAAGACTAAGACTCATATGATGTTTATTTATTTTATGAATAAAGTGCGAGACATACACTCTTTTCTCTTCAAAAAGTAGTACATAAAATGATCTTTTGTGTCTATTTTTTTGTATCAGATGCATTTGTCTATAAACAAACATATGACAAGGAGACACATCTGATGGTTGGACCGATGTGTTTGTTAAAAATAGATATGTCTAAGCTACTCAGATGTGACTGTTTTCCAAAAAAAATCACATCTAAGATGGTCAAAATTGCAGTTTAACTAGGTTAGATGTGATTGTTTTAGAAAGACAAATACATCTGAGCCTCTCAGATGCAACTGTTTTGGAAAAAACAGTCGCATCAGACCATCTCATATACAACTATTTTAGGCAAAATCGTTGCATCTGAATAGCTTAGATATATTTATTTTGTAGCAAAACAGACTTGTTTGGTTAATTTTTTTTATATATTTATTATTTTTTGCATACCCCTAACCTGTAATTATAAACAGTTTGCAGCAACATCAAATAGATAATTTCTACACTTAAATTCAAACTATTATATGCTTTCCAACATCCAAATTAGAGCTACAAATATAAGCAATATACAACTACAACTTCAATACATAATCCATTATAGGCTTTTAACAACTTAAACTCACAAGTACACTCAATAATTCATCAAACAACTCAAATTCAACTATCCAAATTCACAAACAATACTCATTACATATAAAACACAATGAAACAATTAAATTTGCATCTAAAAAAATTTGTATAATATAACTTTACATATTCCAATCTACAAACATTTAAAAAAAATTGCATTTAAAATTTTATATACACTCATGTGTAAAAAAATCACACTATATTTTCCGAACTTCATTAACTTTTGTTTGAGTATATGGTTCGCTTCCAAAAGTTGTCTACAAAGCAAATTAAACACAAAATAGAAAATATTATAAAAATTATAATAGCTAGCAAGCTATAATTTTAATAAATTGCATATAAGTTTAATTGATTATATAATTAATTATATAATTGATTACCTAATTTCACCCCGATTCATTATATAATTGATTATATAATTAATTTCATTATATTAAAGTTTAATTTAATTAAAATTTATATTTATTTAATATTTATTAATTTTATTATAATTATATAATTGAATATTATTATATTATTATATGATTATAGTATTTCGTTAATTTTTTTTATAGTTTATTAACTAATTAAATTTATTTAATTTTAATTATAGTTAATTTATAAATCATTTTATTTATAGTTTAATTTTATTAATCTACTATACAAATTATTCTATTTTGTTCTTCTAATTAATTAGTCCAAACTTTAAGCCTTAATAGGCCTAAGTTCTAATATAGCTAATTTTCCATTACAATATTTTATATATCAAACTAACTAGTTATTATAACCATTTCATTGTATCATGGTCTCATATAAGGTATATTCAATTTTACGTTAATATTTACTAATTCGTCTTGATTATTAGTTGTTAATTTAACAAATTTTAAGTACATAATCTTTTTTCAATTAAAATTAATTATAGTTTAATCTTAATTTTAAATTCAACTTCTCTAATTTTTAAACAACACAAACACTATCAAGTTTTTATCAAACTCATCCCTAAGCATGAATATAATACTATCTATAAACATCTAAGTTATATCCATATCTAAACATTAACTAATACTCATCTCTTAGCAAACAAAAGCAAGTATATGACAAAATTATTCAAGTAGATTAACAAGAAAATTTAAAAAAAAAAAATAAACCTGAAAACGGTAACAACACAAACCAAGAACTGAGAAATGAGAAATAAATGTGCTCCAATACAAACCATGAAAACATAGCTACATTGATAGAGAAAAAAATGGTTTGTTGAGAAAAAAAATAAAGAGAATGAGAGGAGGGAGAAGAACCGAGAATGGGAGTGAGGAGCAATAAACAAAAAAAAAAAAAACATTCACAAGCGGTGTGAACCGAGGAAGGGGAGTGTAATGAGAGGAAGAAGAAGATAGAACAAAAATGGGGGGCAGTGGCTATTTCAAGAAGATGAATGAGAGGGAGAAGAAGATAGAACAACAAAGAATAGATGGAGGAGCAGCTGGATGAAATGGGGCTATAGGATTTTTAAAAAGAACAGATGCGACTGCTTTTAGAGAAAATAGCCACATCTGAGCAGCAAAAAATGATATCGTTTTGATTAAAGTTCAGATACGACTATTTTTCCCAAAAATAGTCACATCAGAGTCATGTAAAATGATGCCATTTTACTTAATTAATTTTACTAAAATTTATTGTATGTTTTATTTAAGTTTATTAATTATGCAATTATTATTTATAGTTGATTCTAATTTATTATTTAATTAATTTTATTATAGATTAATTTTATATTAGTTTATTAATTAAATTTTACTATAGTTGAACTTTCTAATCAAATAATTGATTAATTGATTATATAATTAATTATATAATTGATTACCTAATTTTACCCAAATTCATTATATAATTGATTATATAAACAATTTCATTATATTAAAGTTTAATTTTGTTGCCTAAACAATCACCAAAAAGGGGGGATGAATTGGTGGGAAATTAAAAATTTGCGCAAGAAGATAATAAAAGAGAAAAGGGAGGATTGATACATGAATTTTATAGAGGTTCGGGTGTTAACTAACCCTACTCCTCTCTCGAACTTAGATTGGATATTAACTAATCTAATCACTTCCCAATTACAAAACAACCCAAGTGTTTTCAGATTAACATTTGAACTCTTATACAAAAGTAATTGAATGAAAGGATTTGAGAAAATAAATTGTAATAGCTTTGGCACTTGTTAAGGTTTTGGCTCTAATTAAATGGTCTTTTGGTAAGGTATTTATACTGATTTCCTACCAATTAGCTATTACAAATGGTGCCATAACTTTTTCTAACGTTCTCTTACAAGTGCATTAAATGCAGTCTGCAGAGAGAGGTGTCCTAGTTGGAAAATGCCCGATTGTATTATGTGGCAGCTTCTGGTTGGCTGAAATCTCCAACGGCTAGTTTTTGTTCAAGTGTCCCGGTCGGAACTCCATTTATCCCGGTCGGGACTTGCCCGATGATGCCACTACTAGGAACTTAGGTCTTCTAGGCTTTGAATACGTCCCGGTCGGGACTACCCTTCCCGATCAGGACCTGAGTCTGTTTTGACTAAGTATGTTTTGACTTTCTGATGATGTGGCACATTATGGTGGTATCTCCTCTTCAATGGTCATGTCCTTTTGAATGTCCTAGTCAGACCGCAACCTTTCCTGGTCGGAAACCTGAGTGTCCCGGTCGGGACATCCCATGTTCCGGTCTGCTTTGGCTACTGGAACTTTGAGACACTTGAGGCAAGGCTTTCCTGGTCTGGACATGGCACTTCTCGGTCTGGACTTGTCCCGATCAGGAGTTACACGTCTCCATGAAATTCTTGATTTGTTCAATGAGGAAACCTTAACCAAATGTGTTGAAACTTCGAATACTATCAAAACAACACTCAACAAGAATGTTAGTGATAATTAATTTGATTGTCAAGATCAAAATAGAGAGCAATTACCATTTGGTTAACATTATGGTAGATAGTAATTCAACCCAAACTACTAGATCAGCATCGACTCAGACTAGAGTCAATGCTAGAGGAGGATCGGGCTAACCTAGACAAACTAATTTAGAGACAATAAATAGACCTAGATCTAATAGAACACTAGCTAGGGCATATGCTGTGAAAGCTAAGGAAGATCAGAGTGTAACAGATGTCATTGTTGGTACGTTTTCATTATATGACAAATATTTTTGCACTCATAGATCCAGGTTCCACACATTCCTATATTTGTACTGGCACAGCTAGTTAGCATAATATGGTTAGAGAGAACTTAGATTATGAAATTAAAGTTAGGAACCCTTAGCTCACAATCTAAGGGTAAATAAAGTTTTTAAAGATTGTCCTCTAGTAGTGCATGGGAAGGAATTTCACGCAGATTTGATTGAGTTGCCTTTCAATTAGTGTGATGCCATTCTAGGCATGGATTGGCCTTAACGACACGAAACAGTGGTAGACTGCAAGTCTAAGTTAGTGGTACTCAAGACAGCAAATCAAGAAGAAATTATTGTGAAAGTTGAATTGTTTCCACAACATCCACAAATCATATCTATGATGAAGATTAAGAGGATGATGAGAAAAGGGTGCGAAGCTTATTTAGCCCATGTGATTCACACCAGAAGGGAGGTCCAGATCTTAAGGATATCTCTATAGTTAATGAAATTCCAGATATTTTTCCAGATGATTTACTTATACTACCACTAGAGAGGGAGGTTGAATTTTCCATTTATCTCACTCCAGGCACAACTCCCATATCAATGACACCATACAGGAGAGCACCATTAGAGATGAAGGAACTTAAAGCACAATTGCAAAAGCTTCTTAACAAGGGCTTCATTAGATAGAGTACATCCCCCTAGGGTGCACCAATACTATTTGTGGGAAAGAAAGACAAATCTTTGAGACTATGTATTGATATATATTTGGACGTATTGGTCAAGTGAGTAGTTATATATATATATATAGAGAGAGAGAGAGAGAGAGATTAAGTTCCCAGGTGGGAGAATTAATACTTGTTAGTGAAAGAAAAAGAAATTTCCCCTTTCTCAGTTTAGAATTAGGATTCGCTTTTCCTCATTTCTAAGGATGAAGGAATTAACGTTTACATTATGTGATCCATCTCTAAACAATCTTCAGCCCCAACATAGCCCACGTCAACCCATCTTCAGTCAATTTGAGGTAAATTTCTAAACTCTTATATTTTGATCCGCTTCCTAATTTCTATTATGTAAATGCAAATTTACTCTAAGCATCATGTATTCTTTAGAGGCCAGAATCTAAGCAATAGTTAATTGATGAATTCTTGTGAAGGTTAACTATGCAATTAGTTGAATTAAAACTCAAAATTCATATGGCATTGTATTCACATGTGAAAGAGGGTAGATTGAAGTTTGAGAATTGGCAGCAATGATGTATATTTTTTGGTCCATTATATCCAGAAGAAGTTGAAGTTAGTGGTTGACTTTTTCATGTCACGTTAGCATGTCATATAGGAGTAACTACTACTTTATGGTGGAAGATGGCAGGTTGTGGCCCACTCAGCAATTTTTTAAGTTTGGTTGAAATGGAGGAAAGAGGAGGGGATTTTTTCCTATGAATTCCACGCATGATTTCCGTTTCATTTACTTCTCATTTTATACCTCTTCCTATTTTTCCCTCTCTCTAAACAGAGGCTAAAAGAATCTGCTGCATCTTTTGCTGCCACTTGTTTTTTACTATCCAAATAGAGGAAAATTATCTTAAATAAAACCATGGCTGATGATGGAGTTGGTTTGAAAATATCTATGGGCGATGATGGAGTTAACTTGGATAAATCCATGGATGATGAACTAGTTGAGCTGTATAGATCCATTAACAATGATGTAGTTGACTCTGGTAAATCCATAGATGATGAAATAATTGAGGGGTATAGGTCCATGGATGCTGATTTTGCTAATGTCATCGGGGCTCGAAAATTCTCATTAGAGGATTTGGTTAGTGCTACAAATAACTTTTCGGAGAAAGAGAAACTTGGGGTGGGAGGTTCTGGAGCAGTTTATAGAGGATTCTTAAAACAATTGAACTCTTATGTTGCAGTGAAGAGGGTCTCAAGTGATTCTAAACAAGGTATAAAGGGGTATGCATCTGAAGTTAAGATCATCAATCAATTAAGGCATAGAAATATCATGCAACTCATAGGATGGTGCTATGAAAGAAAGGAACTCCTACTTGTGTACGAGTTCATGGCCAACAACAGCTTGGATTCACATCTTTTTAAAAGAAAATAGCTTCTTGACATGGGAGGTGGGGTTCAAAATTGTTCGTGATGTCGCCTCTAGATTGATTTACTTGCATCAAGAACGGGAGCAATATGTTGTGCACAGGGATATAAAAGCATGTAATGTTATGTTAGATTCAAATTTTAATGCCAAAATTGGGGATTTTGGGTTAGCAAGATTGGGGGACCATGGAAGACGTCTAGCAAACACTACTTTAGTAGGCACTGTTGATTATGTAGCAGCAGAATATGCCACTACAGGCAAGGCAAGTAAGTAATCTGATGTATTTTGTTTCGGGAGTGCTGCTTTGGAAATTGCTTGTGGTAGAAAAGTCATTAATCGTAAGGCAACAAATGCAGATGAAATAAATTTAAGGGAGTGGGTTTGGGATCTCTACAGGAAAAGAAAGCTGCTTAAAGTTGTTGATTGTAGAATGAATGGAGAGTTTGATAAGTAGCAAGTGGAATGTTTATTGATTGTTGGACTTTGTTGTGTTCATCCATATCCAAATTTAAGACCCAGAATAGAGGAAGCAATTCATGTCCTGAATTTTGTATCTCTCTTGCTGATCTTCCACCCAAAATGCCAATGGTCCCATTTTTGTCTTCATCTTCCAAGTCTTCTAGTGGTGTTGATTTGATGAAAAGTAAAAGCCAATCCCCAAGCCATGGCTACAAAGACAATTTCTCGAAACAAAAGAAATTTGGAAAGGGACCTTTTAGAGCACCTTTAGAAGGATTCGTGATAGTATTCAAGTTTGGCTTGTGAAGACAAACTTCTGAACAAGTATAGGTGCTAGTGCAATCATCTAACCACCATTGTCGAATATTCTCTTTTGATGAAATAAAATCAGCAACCAAGAATTTTGATGACGCACTGCTTGTAGGCTCTGGCTTTGATGGGAGGGTTTATAAAGGATACATTGATGGTGGCAACATCATCGTTGCTGTAAAGCGTGTCAAGTTAAATTTATACAATCCGCTATGTCATTTGCAAAATGAGATCTCTATTCTTTTAAAGCTTAGGCACTGCCATCTTGTGTCTTTGATTGGATATGCCACAAAGGATGAAGAAATGATACTTGTCTATGATTATGTGGCTCAAGGTTCACTATGTGATCATCTTGATAACCAAAAATCTCCACTTCCATGGATGTAGAGGCTTAAGATATGTATTGGAGTGGCACAACGACTACACTACCTGCACACAGGCACAAAGAAAGCTATCATCCACCATGACGTCAAAAGTTCCATCATACTTTTAGATTATAATTTGGTGGCAAAGGTTTCAGATTTTAGGTTATCAAAAGAAGTGTCCGAAACCAAGATGTATGTTTCAACTGAGGTGGAGGGTACCTTTGGTTACCTAGATCCCCAATATTTTTGACTTGGAAAATTGACAGAAAAATCAGACACGTACTCATTTGGAGTGGTATTGTTGGAGATTTTGTGTGCTAGGCGTCCCATTCAAGCTCAAGATGATGATCATAAAGTGAATTTAGCAAATTGGGCTTTATATTGCTATAACAAAACTTGATAAAATAATTTATCCATATCTAAAGGGAAAGATCGCTCCTAAATAATTGAAAATTTTCACTGATATAGCAACCAAGTGTGTGGCAGACAGGGGAAGTGAAAGGCCATCTATGGAAGAAGTCTTAGACCGTTTGAAGCTCACATTACGGATGCAAAATGCTTCTGATTTGCAAAAAGAGTCTAATAGGAGGATGATAGATGATGAACAATCCATTAGCTCCGGTGATGCAGAGCTGGAGTTTCCATCAGATATCACCAAGAGTTTCAGCTAGCACATAAAGTTTCCAATATTTGTGTTTTCTTCTGCAAATTTGACCTCTGATTCTCCTTCCATTTTCTCCCTCTCCCTAAACTCATGCTAAAAAGTTTGTTGTATCTTTTGCAACCAATTGATATCTTTCTGACCCAAATAGAGGAAAGGAGTTTTAATCCATGGAGGCTGATATTCTAAAGGTTACCGGCGCTTGGAAGTTTTACTCATCCGAGCAAGAGAAATTTGGGATGGGAGGTTTTGGCACATTTTTCTTCAATTCTCCGGTTTGCACAAAATAACTATTCAATGTTATTATGAGGTTATTGAATGTGTTAGCATTTTGTGGTTTTGCAGGCTAAACAGTCAACTTCCCCACACTTAAGTGTTTTATCGGTAGATCATGTGAAGGAGGCAAGTAATTTCTCTACTTTTCATAAGGATACCTTGGAAAAGAAAAGTAGCAAATTAATATTTTTATTTTACAAACCACACTAGATTAAGAAAATCAACCATTAACAAAAACAAACAGCTTGACAGAGCTTAAGATTAAAGAGAAAAATAAAAAAAGTAGCAGCGGCTAATAAAGGCTATCTAATATGCAAAGCTTCACATAAAAATCCATGGCAGAACAATAAAAGCCCAATAAATTTTGGTAGGGAATTGCTGGAAGAGGCAGCCAACATGAATGGAGATAATCCAGAAGGAGAAACAAAAGAAAGAAAAGATGGTGTGACCAGGATATTAACTTTCTAGCCAGATTGACAGTGACCCGGGTATTTGCAGATGAAATAAAAGTGTTATCAACAGTGACCAAATCGTATCCATTAGTATAGGTAGCAATAAGAGAAGTTGCGTTGCCAGATATAAAAGCTTGGAGGCTCACTTGCTCGACACGTTATGGAATTGATTGTTGTAATCTATGTAGCACTCTATAGAGCACGAACACGGACACATACACTTGAAAAGCGGCATTTATAAAATATTAGGACATGGACACGTGAAAAAAATATGTAAATATTAAAAATATAGGTATAAATTTATAAATAATTAAATTCAAAAATATTATTTTAAGTTAATATTTTCATATAAAATTTAACAAAAATAACATACAATCAAATTTATTGAACAATGATTGTGTCAAGCAGATATTTTATATTTTTTATAAGGGAAAATATGTTTTTAATTTAAATAAATATATTTCTAATTTTTTGAAAATTACAAAATGCACTCAAGACGTTTTATGTCACTGTCGAAAACGTGTTGGTATTGGAAATGTATTGGAAACGTGACACACTATATAGTTAAAATATTCGTGCTTCATAGGTTATAATTGAAAATAAGAGTAATCATCCACATGAAAATTCTTATTAGCAACCTAATTTTGGTAATCACCACTACCCAAACTAGTCCAACTAGCTGAGTCACCCTCTTCATAGACAATAGCCATGAATAGCACACCACAAATGCTCATCAGTATCATCGCCATGAAAATAGTCTTAAGGG
Organism: Balakata baccata; assembly: GCA_949630135.1. NCBI lineage: Eukaryota > Viridiplantae > Streptophyta > Magnoliopsida > Malpighiales > Euphorbiaceae > Balakata > Balakata baccata. The sequence goes on from CATIWF010042409.1 coordinate 11,327, forward strand.
AAGTCATGCGAATGTGCAGTTTGATTCGGTTTTTATGACGAAGAAATTGATGGCCGGTAGTTGATAATTGTTGCATGCAGCCGTGTATATGATAGGACATATAAATCAAAATCCTTTGTCAATGGACCCCACCCAACTTTCCATTTTCTTTTAGTTTGATTTAGAGGTGGAATTGAGCAAGTCAAGTTGATATAATATGAAGCTTGAACTCAATTCTATTAAAATATTCGAAATTCGAATTCAATGCGAATTAGATTAAATTTTTTTTAATTATTTTAAATTCGATTCGCAAAATACTCAATCTTGTTATATAATGTTCAATTAAGCTAAAAAAATTTATTAAGTAGTATACTTGACTCGACTCAATTGAAAATACATTTGATTAAGCTCAACTCTGCTCAAACTAAATAAGTAGATCTAAGATTTTTAGGCTATTTAAATAGTAAAAGTATAAATGTAATTTAATAAATAATAAAAATAGTCGAGTTTGGTTAAGATTGCAAGTCCTCAAATTTGACTCATTAAACTATTCGAGCTATGTTAATTTGAGCTTGACTCAAATTGCCTCTAAGTCAAATTTGAATATTTTTCAAGTCAAACTCAAATAGCTCACGAGTAGCTTGACTCATTTATACCACCATTTGATTTCCACATGTTAACCGTGGGTGATTGCTCTCTATTTTGATCTTGACAATCAAATTAATTGTTACTAATATCTTTATTAAGTGTTGTTTTGATAGTGTTCAAAATTTCAACACATTTGGTTAAGGTTTCCTCATTGAACAACTCAAGAATTTCTTGCAGACGTGTAACTCCTGACCAGGACACAAGTAGGGACCGGGAAGTGACATGTCAAGACCGGAAAAATGTTGTCTCTAAGTGTCTCAAAGTTCCAGTAGCAAAAGCAAACTAGGAAAGGGTATGTCCCGACTGGGACCAGCGTTTTCCAGACCGGGACAAAAATGTCCCGATTGGGACTGTAGTGTAGACTAAGCAAAGCAAGTGTCCAGATCAGGAAACTATGTAGGATGTTGACCCAAAAGTTCCAGTAGCAAAAGCAGATCGGGACATGGTGTGTCCCGACCGAGACACTCAGTTTTCCGACCGAGAACGGTTGCAGTCCGAGCAGGACATTCAAAAAGATGTGACCATTGAAGAGGAGACACTGCCAAAATGTGCCACATCATCAGAAAGTCAAAACACTCTTAGTCAAACTAACTTCGGTCCTGACCGGGACTCATTCAAAACCAAGAAGACCCAAGTTCCTGACAGTGGCATCATTGGGCAAGTCCCAATAGGGACACATGGAGTCCCGACCGGGATATTTGAATAAAAACTAGCCGTTGGGGTTTTCAGCCAACCCGAAGCTGCCACGTATTAAAATTGGGTATTTCTGACTGGGACATCATGGTTCCTGACCAGGATACTTCTCTCTGCATACTGCATTTAATGCACTTGTAAGATAACATTAGAAAGAGTTATGGCACCACTTTGTAACAGCTAATTGGTAGGTAATCAATATAAATACCTTACCAAAAGGCCATTTAATAGAATCAAACAACTCAATAAGTGCCAAAGCTATTACAATTTATTTTCTCAATCCTTTCATTAATTGTTTTTGTATAAGGGTTCAAGTGTTAATCTTAAAACACTTAGGTTGTCTTGTAATTGGGTAATGTGAGCCAAATTACAAGGAATTGGTTATTGTGTGAGCCATAAAACACAAGGGAAATTTGGGTTAAGTGTTAGCCTTGATAAAACACCTAGTTAGGAGTGAGCTTGTTAAAACTCCAAACATTATAATCTAAGTGATTAGATTAGTGAATACCCAATCTAAGTTTGGGAGAGGAGTAGGGTTAGTTAACACCCGAACCTCTATGAAATTCGTGTCTCAATCTTCTCATTTTCTTCTACTATCTTGTAAGTACAAATTTTTTAACTTCCCACCAATTCATCCCCCTCCCCCCTTCTTGGTGATTGTTTGGGCAACAATTGGTATTAGAGCAAGGTCTAGAAGTCAAGCTTAATCAGCTCTAGCACAGATCAATAATGGCACAAGAAGGATTCCAAAGCCTCAAACCTTATTTTTATGGGTCAAATTATGCCCATTGGAAGTTTAGAATGGAGGCATATTTGGATAGTGAAGGCATTGATGTGTGGGATAGTGTTTGCAAAGAATGGACACCACCAACAAGGAAGAATGGTGCAGGAGAGGATGAACCTCTCCCAAGAGACTAGTGGATTGAACCACATATAAGAGCAAATGGCAAAAATAAGAAGGCTATGGCCATCCTAACAAGCTCTCTCTTTATTGAAGAGTGTGGAAGAGTCCAACATTATCCAACCGCCTACAATATGTGGAGGACTTTGGAGAACTATCATGAAGGAACAAAGCAAGTTCGTTCTAGGAAGATTCAACTCCTAATGAATGAATATGAACTTTTCAAGATGAAGCTAAATGAGACCATCACGGAAATGACAAACCGCCTACTCTTCATTATCAACAATATGAAGAAATATGGAAGACACACAAGCCTTAAAGATGTAAATAACAAAATCTTGAGAAGTCTTCCAATGAAAGACTATGGATTAGGAGTGGCGGGTATAGAAAAAGCCAATGAGGATTTGAGCACCATTCCTACCGATGTGCTCTTTGGCAAAATTCTAACACATGAGATGGATCTCATGAGAGAAAAAGAGCTTGAAGGAGAAAGAGAGAAGAAGAAGCCTCTTGCTCTCAAGGCAAGCAACACCTTCTCCAAGGCTCAAGATATAGACCTCATTAGTGATGATGGGGTGAGTGAAGAAGAGGATGAGGAGATAGCCATGCTATCTAGAAAGGTCAAAAGAATGATAGCCAACAATTATGGAACTATCAAAAACTACAAGCAAAGAGCTTCAAAATTCAAAGGCTCCTCATCCAACTTCAACAAAAATAAAGAGGAAATGAAGTGTTATGAATGTGGGAAGAAAGTGAAGGGTTTTGAGCATGTATCACATACATATTACGCAGCGAAAATAAAAATTTTCAAAACCCGAATCAAAGGATTATACATGTGCCAATTAAAACTAATTTAACCAAAGAAAATTCAGAATTTACACCTTTATAATTTCTTGATTTTTTCTTCAACTTCTCACCTTGTTGGGTTGTAGCAAACCACGATAATCCAATCTTGGATTGTCTCTAACAATATCCACGCGAAGATGAGAGGATGAAACCACTAGGGAGATGGCTTGAACATACCTCAAAGTGCTAGCAATGGTGTATGTTCATATGAGAAGAAAATTAAACTCTTTAATTTTCTT